>APFE031058492.1:0-82272 GCA_000404065.3 Pinus taeda
GAAATTATCAAAAAAATTAGCATGCCGACACTTGGAGGGTCGGCATGTGGCATGCAGACACATGGAGGGTGTGCATGTAGTTTCCCATCCAATGTTTTTTCTATTTAAGGAATGATGAGGAGGATGGAAGGGGTCGATCATTCTGAGGTTCCATCTCCATTCTCTTTGGAGAATGCTGAGACTTAGGAATATTGGCAGTAGTCGTTGATTGAGGGCTCGGGGGTGGCCAGTTGTAGCAGAATCCTGCACAATTGAGCCTACGGTTGGGAGGAGAGTCGTCCCCAAATCTCGTGGTCACTTACAGGTATAATTTCATTGAAAGAATTGTTTTCCTTTTGACATTAATTTTAGTTTTACTTGTGTTGTTACACTTTAGCTTCTACCAATTTTGTAACATAATCAGTGAAAACAAGAATGCACCTTTTTTGCCTCGATGGTGGATTGATTGGACCAACAAAATCTAGAGCCCATTTTTCAAAAGGCTCAATAAGTACCTAAGGCTGTAGAGGAAACTCATCTGAGGGAATGGGTTTCCCCATCCTTTAACAACTATCACATCTCTTGACATACTCCTTGGCATCCTTAAAAAGGGAAGGCCAACACTATCCTAAGAGAAGGAATTTGTAGGAATTTCTTTTGTCAGTGAAGTGTCCTCCACATGGCTCATCATGGAAAGCTTTCAATATCTCTGGTACTTCATCTTCTCTAACACACCTTCGAATGATCATATCTAGCCATGTTTTATACAATTCTTCATTTATCCATGAATAAGATTCGCTAATTTGAATTACTTTCCTTTTTTCTTGACGAGATAAATATGATGGTAACTTCCCTATAGCCAAATAATTAGCAATATCATAAACCAAGGTGATTTAGTAGATACTACAAAACGATATTCATCAGGGAAATTATATTCTACAAGTACATCATTATTATCATTTTGAATCGTATACAAAATGTCAGCCACTGTATTTTTTTTCCTAGGTCGATCCAAAATAGTGATGTTAAACTCTTGCAACAAAAACAACCATCTTGTAATTCTGCCATTAGTGACAGGTTTATTCATTAAATACCTAATTGTAGAATGACCTGTATGTAGCAAAGTTTCGTAGCTGGTAATGTAATGTCTAAATTTATTGATGACATGGATAACAACTAAAAACTCATTTTCTATTACAGTGTAATTTAACTCTGCAAGAGTCAAATTTTTAATGGTGTAATAAATGGCATAAGGAGTTAAATCCTTTTGTCCTAGTAAAACTCCTAAAGTTGTGTCTGAAGCATCAATTGAAATGTGAAAAGGTAGTTTCCAGTTTGGTCCTCTAAGAATGGGTGCTTCAGATATTTTTTCCTTTAATGTTTCAAAGACCTTTTGGCAATAAGAATTCCAATTGAATTCACAGTCTCTTGTGAGTAGTTTGAAATGTGGGGATGTTTTTTTTGTAAGTTTTCTATAAATATTCTATAGCAACCAGTGAAACCAAGAAAACTTTGAACATCTCGTTGACGAGTTGGAATTGATAATTTAGATATAACTTCTACTTTAGATGTGTCCACTCTAATTCCATTTCCTGAAATATGGTGTCCTAAAACAGTTCCCTCAGTAAACATCATAGAACATTTTTCATGGCTTAATGAGAGATTTTCCTTTTTATATATAATGAAAACATTTTCTAAAATTTTAAGAGCTTCTTCAGAAGAATTTCCATAAACTATAAAATTGTCCATATACACTTCCACACAATCATGAATTAGATCAGAAAAAATGCCTAATACTACTCTTTCGAATGTTGCAGGTGCATTACATAATCCAAAAGGAAGCACTTGATAAGCATAAGTTCCCCATGGGAAGGTAAAGGTAGTTTTATCTTGGTCTTCTGAGGCTACTTAGATTGATTATACTTGCTAAAATCATCTTAATGAAAAATATTCATTTCCTGCCAATGTATCTAAAACCTGATCTATGAAAGGAAGCGAAAACTAATATTTTAAAGTGGCTTTATTTAATTCCCTATAGTCAATAAAAACTATCCATTTTCCATTCTTTCTAGGATCAATTGCTAAGGGTGAAACCCACTGACTGACTGGTATTGGATAGAGGAAATTTACATTCAACGGTTTTTATAGTTCCTCCTTAACAATTTCCCTTAGATTTGGATTCATTCTTCTTTGAGGTTGTCAAATTGGTTTCGCATTTTCTTCAATGTAGATATGATGTATACAAGTATCAGGATCAATTCCCTTGATGTCAATATATTCCCATGCATAGGCAGATGAATGTTCATGTAACATCTTTATTAATATTTTTTTTAATTCTTCCAAATTATTATTGATATTCAAAGTTTTTCCTTGAAAGATTTCAATTGTAGAATTGCCAAATTTTTCCATAGAATGCAAGGATAGTTGACGAGATGATAAATATTAAATATTGCATTGTTATTGAAAAATATTACTAGATTCACAATATGATGAAGATTCATTATTTTCCATTAAATTCAAAATTTGATCTTCTTCATCTATTTTTGAAGTAGCAAAGATTGGTCTTATATCAATATCATCATTTATCCATTCTTCATTTTCTAATTTTATTATTGTTTTTGCAGGTGGATACAATGTGAATTTCTTTGTTGAGCTCCCATCAGAAATAAACATATCACCAAATCTACAACTTATAAAAGCATCGGTTCTATCTAGTCATGGTCTTCTTAGAATAAATTGATGTCCTCCTAAGTTATTCTTGGGTGTTAAAATCATAAAATCGACAATGTATTCTCGAGAATCTAAGGATACATATATATCTTCTAATACACCATCAGGTTTGATTACATATCTACATGCCAATTGTAACAATGTAGGTTTATAATGAAGATTAGAAAGTTTTAATTGATTCATAGTTTGTTTTCTCACGATGTTTATAGTTGCTCCTAGATCAATCAATGTATTTGGGATCTCTACACCATTGATGTGTGTTTTCACAATGGGAATTTCTTGATCAATATATTTTTGAATTGTTGTCTTACCCATCATGATATCTACAATTTTTCCAACTAATTGGATTCTTTTGACTTCTTCTCTTTTTCTTCCTAGTCTTTTTATGCTCAATTCCCTAATTTTCTTTGCAAAAATTGGTATTTCCTTATTGGCTTGTAGAAAAGGGATTTATATGCAATAATTAAGCAATAAAATCTATTTTTCTACCCCTTCATCAATTTTTAATCTCTCAAGAAAAGGTGGTTTTGAAACAGATACTGAAGGTTGTTCCATAATAGGAGTTGAGTTATTTGAATGTGTTGGAGTAACTTGTTTTTGAGTTTTTTTATTTTTCATTAAGGGACTTCTCTTCTTCAGAGATCTTTTATTTTTCACTTTCCTGAATAACAGTTGATGGGGATGTTTTCTCTAATATTCTACCAGATCTAAGTTGAACATTGTTTAGATCCAATAGAGTTATCATGTAAGTTTGGAAATTGTGTCCTTCCATATTGTAAACTAGTTGTGAATTTTTATTATTATTTGGATTTGGAAGTGGTTGGGCAGGAAATTGGTTTGATCTTTGAGGAAATGGTAATGAAAGTTGTGGATTCAAATTGTAGGGTTGAGTTTGTTGAACATGCTGAGGATAATATTGTGGAAGAAAAGTAGGATATGATAGTTGAAATTGTGGATATTGAGGGTACTTTCCATAAGGATTTTTCCATCCTTGTGACCAAGATTGTGGCCAAGATTTCCAAGGCATTGGGGCAGTCCAATTACTTTGTGATGGTTTTGAAAATGGTTGAGTATTAAAACCTTGAGTTGTATTTGGTTGTGGATTCTGCCAGGGTCTTTTAGCATTAAAACAAAGAGGGTCTACCTCATTTGGTACTCCTTATTCTTGATAGACATATTTAAGACCTAATATTGAGGGACATTTTTTTTTATCATGATTTTCTGCGCATATAACATAAGTTTCTACACTCTTTAAATCAAGAGGACATTCTCTCAAGGCATGTTTCTTTCTGCACTTAGGGAAAACAATGGACAATGCATCATTTTCAACTTTTTGCTTGTTTTGTATTTTAAGGGTGTCAATTTGTTCACTGAGTCCCCCTAAAATATATGGTTTAAAACTATCAAGAAAATTACTTAATTCTTCTTTAGTTACTATCCCAGCTCATGATGACCTGATCATGGAAAGTTGCTTTTGTGTACTTCCCCAAGATACACCCTTTGCATGTGTCCTCCTACTCTAGTGATCCTTTGAGGAGGCTTGTGGTAATTTGTTGCATGATAGTCAAAGCTCCATGATGCAAATGGCCAAGTACTCTATGTCAAAGTTCACTGACATCGTGACTCTGCACCTTCTCCTCCTTTGTCCTCAATGCAGCACAATCCTCCACATCTAGCTTGTAGATATTGGTCACACAAACTCGGGTCTCCTTCACTTGTCCCATGGCTATGTGTCTCAAGAATTCCTTTCCTTTGTTGAAGATCACATCATAACCATGGTCTTCTAAAACTACAATGGAGACAAGATTCTTCTTTAGACCCGGAACAAACATCACATCCTTGAACTTGAGAGGGGAGTCCAACTCCCTCTAAAAGGTGACTCTAGCAATCTCAATCACATTGTACCTTCCATCATCTCCCATCTCGATGTGCATTTGGAAATTATTCTACTCCAAATCATTGAAAAAATATTTATTCCCCATCATATGAAACGAGGCACTACTGTCGAGGTACCACATGCTTCCCATCACCGTGATGGTCATGCATCCAATGAGAATAAAATAAAGCTCAAACTATGAAGCCAAATATTCACCTTCTCCTCATGAGGTATTCTTTCTTTTATTCTTGTGTGGACACTTCGTGTCAAGAGCACAAACTCGTGACAGTAAATGCACTTGATGATGGACAAGTCTTTCTTCTTGCCCCCTTGACTAGATTCTAATTTGGAACGGGATTTCTCTCCTTTCCCATTCTTTGCCTTTCTAGCCAAGGCATAGTTCCCATCATCCTCACCCTTGGATGAAGTACCATCTCTGGTATTTCACCTTATTTCCTCCTATAGAAAGTTGGACCATAAGCACTCCCAACTTGGTAGTTTCTCCCTACCAATTACGAAATCTTGATAACTATGTCAGCTCTTGGGAAGGCCCAAAAGGGATAGAGCTACCAAATATTCTTCAAGGAAATTAGCACTAACCTCACCAAGTTCATCATGACACTGTGTAAAACTACTCAGATACCGCGGAATTTTGTCATTCTTCTGCATTTTTATACTTCAAAGATTTTCCTCGAGTGTTAGCTTCCCGTGGGCACTACTATTCTCAAATAATTATGTTAGTGTTTTCCACATCACAAATGGAGTCCCTTTTCTGTGGACAACCATCTTACACAACACTCCAACCTGCCTTATGAGCCCATACTACCCATCAAACCTTCTACCCATCTCAACATCCAGACCTTCTAGCCCAAACATCAAAATCATACTCATACCGCTTAGACCACACCTTCTATACCCTAGAACTTGAGTTTCATAAGCGGAACTTCTTTCACTTTGACTTCCTATTTTATCATCTTTGTTGTATCCACTGAGTGCTATTGGGAACTAACTTGGATGATCAATGGGTGATTTAGTGTAGCCAATTGGGAACTGAGATTGGATAATTGGGGCACCATGATATCATCTTTTCATTTTTCATGGAGATTTATCTAGACAACGGATTGTTGTGCTCATTGATAGTGGGAGATTCGAGACAATATGATCTCATACTCCCTCCAATATGACTCTCCTCACTTTAGCCACATCTTTCTTCCACTGAGAAAGATTTTGGGCATCAGATGCTTGGGGTTTTCCTACATCTATTTTGATGTATTCTAGTATCCCATTGTCATCCAATACTTCCTCCATCCTATCCTTCCATGCAACAAATTTTGAGGTGCCTTCCAAGGCATATTCAAGCTCGATTCCATTAAAAGCCATCTTTTTAATCCTCGAGAAAAATTCCAATAATGATCTTCAAATTTGAACCTCCTATAATGACAAATTTGAAATCTTTGTTTTGCAGTGGTTCCATCTCTGATACCATGTAGAAATTATTGTGTAGATTCAAAATTGCTCATGAAATTTTCTAAATCAAAAGACTTGAAGATACTCTACTAATATATAGAAGTTAATTCACCATATAGAACAATAATTATAGACATGCAAAAAGAAACATCACAAATACACAAATATTTATCTGGGGTGAAGCTACTACTCAAAATCCCTTACTATATATATTTCATTAATCAAAGAATAGAGATGAAATACATATGTTTCTCAAGCCTTAGCACACCGTGCAAGTGCATAGTTTATCCCTCTGCCTGACTAACTAACCCTGGCCAAAACTTAGCCAATTTTCAAGCCCTCCAAGCTTCTATTTCCTTGCATTTTTACCTTGGGAAATTAGCCCCTCTTATTTAGAAATTTCCCACTATTGAATTATGCAATTATCTAAGGTCATTCCTTTGATTACATGCACCACCTTTACACATTGGAACATGCTACAACCAATAGTAAATTTCCTTGGAATATCCATCTCAACTTGGTAACTCGAATTCTCTCTATGCAATAATTGTTTTGGGTTCATTGATCCGTTAATCGGTTGATCACTAAGTGTGGTTGAAGTTCCACTTCCGCAACTTGACATCCATTAGTTCTTTTGATAGTTAGAACTAGTTAAACTGAAAATAAATCAAATTAACTGAAATAGATTTCTACAAATTAGAAATCAAACATACTGGACTGAACTCAAGATTCCCCAATTCGAATTAAATAAGCTAACTGAGTGACAAGTGCCATGTCACCTCAGTTAAGTACCTCTAATATTTCTGTTGAAATGGAAATTCAAATTTTCTCTAGTTTGACTAAGGCAAAGTCAAACAAGATTTTCTTACTACATTTTCAATTTGTGCCTAGTTCTCTCCACCTTTCCTTCCACTCCTTTGCGGGTCCTGTGGGTTGCATGTGAATGTGGGTTGGGGCCAGGTCCCCCCCCCCCTCCCTTCCCCCAATGCACCAAACACTTCAATTTAAATATAACTAGGGAGCTTTATAGGTTAAGAACTAATGCATGGTCCACTTGTAAAGACATGAGTTGTTATATGGTAGGTCAAGGGGTGGAACCCCACCGAGGCCCTTGGGATTCTTTGAAAAAATGTTGGCCAACCATGGGGTAGCACGTGACACCTCATAATTGGTTCACCTCACAACCAAAGAACCAATGAAAAACTGCCAACTGCCTTAGTATGGCCTTGCCACTTGTCAAGCCCGAGTTCAATCATACAGTCTACTATGTCTACCCATTCAACTATTGATATCAGCATACGGACTGCCCAATCAATAACCCAATCAACCCTGCTGCACAATTTTTAGCTATTGGTCAAAAAATTTAGAACATCATAACTTCTTCATAAGACATCGAATTGAGGTGGTTCAAGCATTGTTGGAATCAGGGCGATGAACAATACTACTTGATGCTGGTTTTGGGAGATTATGAGCACTTTCATTTTTGGGCCTATTTTTTAATCTCCAGATCAAACTAATTTAGGGTCATGTGACAGAGGCATATGGGTCACACATGGGTGCCATGTGGCAGTGTCTTTCTAATGTGGAAAGATTTAATAAGTCAAACTTTAGAAGGGCATAACTTTGAATCTAGGAGTTAGATTGAGGTAAAATTTATATCACTAGAATGCTCTTAATGAGCTAAATGTGATGGTGCTATCCAAAAGTAATGCAAGCTTTGGATAAGAATAATTTATGTAACCCCATCTTCATAGTGAGACCATTGAGGTTAGGTTAGTTAAAAGTAACACCTCCCCTAGCCTGAGAAGAGCAAGGAAGTGGGGGCGAGTGTTATAGTGTGGTATTAGAGAATTCAAGTTTAGCACTTGGAGTAAATGGGCCTAGGAAGATAAGTTTAGAGATCTATTACGACGAGTAGCATCAGATCAAGTGTTCAACATTGTGCCCTTGGGAAAATAAAAATTGGTTTCAGTTACAACACGGTATAAATCATAGAGTGTAGTATTTAAAGTATGATTGTTTGTTGTATGCAAATGTGTGTTGATTGTAGAATCTTGACTCATGAATGTGTGCTAATGCATATATGTGTTGATACCAAAATTATGAAGGCATATAATGATTAGAATGGCATATTTTGAAATGCTATCTTACTCCCTAACTAGCATACTAACTTGAGATTTTATGTTTCATATAGCCTCACATCAACATGCTAATGTGATAGGCAAATGCAATAACATGCTAATTTGATGGGTAAATATGTTTATTTGTATCTTTGGCTAGGTCATAGTTATGTGTGTGTAACAACATAGAAGAAGACACCACAAAACAACAAGATAACAATGGAATGAGTAGCAGAATGGTGTAGTACAACACAGATAAGTCTCAACATTATTAGGAAGAAGAGTCGGTCAAAAAGAGGAGGTATGAAGGCTCTCATGATTGGATGGACACCCTTAGAAGTATCAGAGTTGACTTGAGAAGTTGCAAGGATGAAAATGAAAATATTGTTGAAGCTCAGAAAAACAAAAAACCAGAAGTAAATTTATTTATATTGGAGGGCCTATTAAATTTACAAAGACAAAAGCAACATGAGCTAGGTGTCATCTACCTAGGAAAGTATAATCATAGTAAAATTCGATGAGTTGGGAAACATGAATTAAATATTGATGGTAGAGAAGGAAGAAAAAATAGGCAATAAAGTGAAGATATACTGAGAGGAGGAAATCCACTACATACTCCAGAGAGAAGAACATGCGTCATGAGAAAATATCTAGTGCTACAACTAAGAGACATTACAAAATAAAATAAAGACAAATAGTTGATGCTAGAAAAATGTAAGAAGGAAAAACCTCCTACATTTGATGGAGAGGTGAAGAATTTCAAGGAAGAAGAAGCATGGTTACTGGGGATGAAGAAGTACTTCAGAGTACATGATTACTTTGAGAATATGAAGGCAAGAGAGACCATTTCTAGCCTAAAAGGCAGGGCTAATATCTAGTGGGAATACTTAAGGAACATCAAGAACATTAGAGAAAGTGAGTTGTCCTAGTGAATATTTGAGAGATATTTCTAGGAGAAGTACCTATATGAAAGGTACTATGACAACTAGGTCAAGGAATTTAATGAGAACAAATTTGGGAAATTGATAGCTGATGAGTACACTAACAAATTCTTGGAGCTACTATGTTGTGTGCCTTACGTCAAATATGAGAAGGTAAAGATCCAAAGGTAAATATGTGGATTGCCACAGTCTTACAGGGACATACTAGTGTTAAATGAGCCAAAACAATTGGAGGACACTATCTGAAACATGAAGTATTTCTATGAATAGTCCAAGCATAATATTGAGTTCCAAAATGATTCAAAAGAAAGAGGTAAGCCCAACTTTAAAGGAAAAGGGAAGAAAACTATAGGACGTCGTCTAGGAGGATGGAATGTGAAGTTTACCACTCATATCAAGGGTGAGCTTCAACAAAAATATACTAATGCTAGTAGAGATTAGTTCTCCAAGCCTATAAGAGAGGAAATTGAGCAGTTAAAAAGAGGACCCATAGAATGTTGGACATGTGGATAAAACCACTTATCGAGGGATTGGCCTAAACAAAAGCAGAATAAGACTATATAATGTACATGAAGTAGAGCTAGTGAATGACATGGTTGAGAGCGTGCCACAAATCTATGTCACATTGGACAACATGAAAGCTAATCATCAAGATTTAGTGATTAGATGGATGATATGGTCATTAATCAACTTGTTCTGATTTTGATTGACCCGTCATCTAATTTCAGCTATGTTATCCCAAAATTCCTGTAAAAGTGCCCATAATATAATAAATCCCACGAGGAATCATGGTTGGCTTAGCTAAGCCTACAAGAACCAAAAGAAAAATTACAGACGTGATGAAATCATGCTTAGTAATAAGAAAGGATATGCCCATATCAACCTATTTGAATCTATTACCATTGGGTGCGTACGATGTGTTGGTCAACATGGACTGGCTACTAGCCCACAAAACCAGAATTAATTACTACAACAAATAGATAGAATGTCTTAGTGAAGGAGATAGAGTACACTTTAGGGAATGAAGAAGCTCTTTATTATTGGGAAAATATTAATGTTATGAGTGAAGAGATGTGTCAAGAGAAGATGTGTTTTTTTATGTAGTCCAGGTGACCATCAATCTAGAGGAAAGAATAGATAAAATGAAAGAGCACCCAATGTTGAGAGAGTATGGTGATATATTTTCATAAAACATTCCACGATTACCACTAAGAAGAGATTGTTTTCTCAATTGAATTATCAGATTGATTTCTCAATTGAATTATTACAAGGATCAACACTAGTGTCAAAATCTATGTATTGCATGAGCACACTAGAGATGGTGTAATTGAGATTGTAATTAAAGGAAATGATGGGTAGGGGATACATCAAACATAGTGTGTCTCCCAAGGGAGCCTTGACGCTATTATGAAAAAGAAATATGGCACGCTCTTGATGTGCATTAATTATAGACAACTAAATAAAGCCACAATAAATATCAAGTATCCTTTTCCTAGGATTGATGATTTTTTTTATGAACTGAGAGGAGATACAATATTATCGAAGATATACTTGAGGTTTGGGTACCACTAAGTATGAATTAAGGATGAAGACATCCACAACACAACTTTTAGAACTAGGTATGGGCATTACAAGCTTGTTGTGATGCCATTTGGAATCACTAGCACTCTAGCAATGTTTTTGTGTTTAATGAGCAACATTCTCAATCCATATTTGGACAAGTTTTTGTTGGTGTTTGTAAAATAGATGTTGGTTTACTATAAAACCAAGGAAGAGCATGAAGAACATTTGAAAGAAATTTTGCAGTCACTGAGATAAAACAAGCTCTATGCCAAACTCAACAAATGTGATTTCTTCTAGTCACAAGTTCATTACCTAGGACACATTGTTTCCAAGGAAGGAGTGGCACTAAATCCCATGAAGATCAAGGACATCATGGATAGGTTCACTCCACATAATGTGGCAAAAGTAACATCCTTTATGGGATTGGATGGTTTATTACCAATGGTTCATTTGAAATTTCTCAAAGCTTGGACATCTAATCAAGCTTTCTATTAATATAATGTATTTTCTTCCTTTTAATAACATCTTTGTAAGCATTTATCTTATCAAGTTTTGAGGTTTCATTAAGAGCATTCCTAATTCTTTCCTCGCATTTTACAATCATTATCATACTATATATTGATAGTTATATTATTGTTTTTATGACACCTTCTAAGAGAACTTGCTAATGGTAGTGAAGAGAGTGGTGGTAAAATTATGACAGAGGTGTTCAATGCTATCCTTATACATTAATAGGTATAAATACCTATTTAAATCCTTTATGAAGAGATCGATTTTGGTTTCATATAAAATAATAATAATAATAATAAATGAACCTGGATGCAGGTGCAATTAAGGTTATAAATGCGGGTTAATGGTTCTGCAAGCAGCTGGTACAGCGGTGGCAGCATTGTGCACCTCCCCAGGCTGTCAAGCAGATGGACGAGACGGTTATTATCCGCAAGCAGATCGCTCCTCACGCGAATTTAACTATGCAAAGAGCTCGAGAAATTCCTCGTGGTTCGGCTTTGATGGCGGATTCGGCTCCTCCGATTGATTTATACCCCTAGCCTCCTCTCATGCTCGCAGCACTGGTTTCTCAGCCCTGTCTTGGTTTGATGGTAGAGTTGCAGGTCTGGACCCTCAGCCATTGTAGGCACCCTTACCTTGGCAGGTGCTTCATCCCTAGTTCTTCTTCTCCCTCAGGTTATCCGGTCACTGTGTCAATGGTTCGCCATCATGGCAGCTGCCGCCGTGGTGGTGGTCGTGGAGGGCATGGGCGCTCTCAGCCTGCTCCTCCGCCCGTCATACCTCTGGCCTCGGCTTCTCCCAGCTCTGAAACCAGTAGGCCTATCCCTTATAACTCCTTTCAGACCACCCACTTCACGTTCCATAGTCGCCTTAACCAGCTTGTTCTTTCTGCTAGCATCACGGTCATTTTGTCAGAAGAGGAAGCCAAGCCCACTACTGAAACAAACACCCCTTCCATTGATTCTCCAGGAGGCAGCGCGTAGCAATGGATTGAGGTGGGTTTTGATTTCCATGGCGGCAATTCGCACGCAGAAGGAATTGAGGGCGATATCTCCATGCCTCCTGCTAGCACTTAATAGAATTCCCCTGCTTCTGAACGAAAGATGGATGGCTCGGACAGCTCGCAACACTTGGCACCCCCTCCAGATGGCAACGCTTCAGCTCACAGGGAGAAAATGGATGACACATGGATGGGCTATCCTTGCCCTATTGAAGAGGAGGTTCCGGAAAACAACTCTGATGTCTGAAGACTTCTGGGTTTTGGGTGCTGCTCTAGTTCTCTCTATTTTCAATTTCTTTTTGTATCGCCTATATGGCTACGGTCTACATCTCTCTGTCTCAGGCTTATAGCCAGGTTATAGTGTCAGTTTTTTGTGTCTGTATTTATGCTCAGATATAGTTGGGTAGTTCAGTGAGCTTGGCTCTAGATTACAAGCTGTTTTCTGTTTCAGAGTTTTTGTATCAGGATAATCCCAATTTTGGGACTATCTGTCTGCATGGATGAAATTTCGTGTACCTCCTATGAGGCCTTGACCACTCTGTAAATATTTTTTACTTTTTAATAGAATTAGTCTTTACCCAGAAAAAAAAAATAATAATAATAATAAATAAATAAAAGTTGACTCTCACTATTCTCTTGCATACAGTTGATGTGCATGGCAAAGTTTAGAGATATGGTTAAAGGTCTATGACTAGAATTAGGCTCATGATCATTTAGGGGGTCAAAATTTAAAATTTGATTGGAAATAGAGATATTAAATATAACATACTCCACGACACTAATGCTCACACATGAATACAAGTCTTCTAATAAATATTTGGCCACTGCATTACACCATTAAAAATTATTAAATGTTATAGAGTTAGACTAACTAAATATTCATTCTTTACATTATAAATATCTTATTCTAAAATATTATAGAATTAATAGATTTAACATAACCAATTATATATAAAATATTTTTTAATATTATATATAAAAAAAATCATATATCTATATATAATTAATTTTTCATTCCAATTTTTCTTTAAATAAATTCATTCCCATGTTTAGATGTCAAATTCTTAGATTTATGATGAATCACTCTAAAACCTGTCCCATTTGTGGATGGCATGCCCCTGGTATTAACTCGCTTGGTGGCGGTTCGGACAGTATTACTTTGAAAAAAATAGAGTGCTCATTGCAAGCTTTTGCTATATATATATATAACCATGGTTTTCAAAGTAATTCCATATATTTTGATTTGGTTGAAATATTTTAAATAGGTTTTCAAGGTATACCTTTTGGTCTTTTGGTATGCTTTGGAATGGTAACCTAACAAGTGGAACTTTCTTTCGATCTTTATACGTTTAAAAATATATATTAATTTTATATATTGTATTTTTTAATATATAGTATATGTATATTTATATATATTATTTTTAATATTTATATTTATTATATATATATTTTAAAAATGAAAAAGTAATGTTAATTGTAATTATTTAAATTGGTTGTCATAAATTTATTTGATTAAATATTAATCGATATAATTTTTCATTTTTAAATATTAACTTAATACAGTTAGATAGAGTATTTAAATAAATAAAAACATAATTAAATAAATTACATTAATTACATATAAGTTTAATAATTATTTTTATAATTCTTTTTGTTATCTAAGTTTTTACATGTATCTGTTAATTTTTTATTTGTCGAAATTTTTATGTAATTTTTAAACTTAGTAAGGATCAACACTTCATGGCTACCTGAGTTATTAAGAAGGATACCAAGATTTGAACCCGAAATTTTTTGTTGAGTAAAGATTTCCAAATAAGTTTATTTAGTTATGATTTTTTTTTTTTTTTTTAAGTTTGGTAAGACTAATGTCCTTTATCATGTCGAATTTAATAACTATTTAACTTTACTAAAAATCATTTTTTGTAACGCTTAGTAGACTATATTTTCATCGTGTCCAATTTCTGACCCACGAATCTATGAAACTTCATTTCCATAATCAACTAATTTAGCTACCCTAAACCAACATTATAAAAATAATATTAAATAAAAAAATTTATATTTCTTTTTTAAAACTAAATAAAAATAATATATCTAATTTTCCTTTACCCCTTCCAGTGTTCCTATCCAAATGAACAAATAACTAACAATGAATATTAAATTCTCCTAAAGTTGGTTAGATGTTCAGTCATGGCATGATCCTTCAATTCACTACGGTTTACTCCACTTTCCAAACCCCTTCCAGTGTTCCTATCCAAATGAACAAATAACTAACAATGAATATTAAATTCTCCTAAAGTTGGTTAGATGTTCAGTCATGGCATGATCCTTCGATTCACTACGGTTTACTCCACTTTCCAAACCCTAAATGTTTGATTATATTTTAAAGCAATTTAATACACCCAAAACAAAGCAGCTCGGCGCTTATCATAGTGCTGACACATATGGCAAACCATGCATTGCCATAACAACGTGTCAATTGATTGCATTGTAAGCAATTTATACAGCTCTCCAGAGCAACGCAAAATATCTGGTCAGCTACCATCACCATAGAAGGAGCATTTGGAGAGGATCGATCCCGTCACCTCTGGTCGAAGAAATGACCAAGCCTCATCGCTGGCCACCTTATGGCATGGAAAGGTAAGCACTATTCACATTTTCAGCTCCATATAATCTTATGCACTGCCCACTTTCTTCAGTCCCTTGTAATTTTTTTTTTTTTTTGGGTTTAAAGCCTGTAGCATGGGATTGGAATTCATTTCAAAATGTAAAAATCAATTTTCATGTGCTTGTACCCGTGACAGTAGATGCTATGTATTCTACTGATCTTCTTTCCTAGTCAGCCGAATGAACTCTGCCCCCATGGGTATCTATCTGGATTTTCCTTATTCTCCATATATCCATAGATAACTATAAAGATACTTGAACATATGTGCCACTAAATTAACAATGGTCTAGGTTGCTGCTTAATGGTAAGTTGTGGTGCATATGAGGATGTTCTAAAGTTTTATAGAATCTTTTTCATGAACTTGGTATCAAATTTATTATTATTACCAAATACTAAGCACCATGTTGTAGCAAATATTTTGCAAATATTAAGCACCATGTTGTAAATTCATGGTAAAATCCAATATCCAGGTTAAGCACTATGCAGTAAATGATTTCCATACATTAGACTAATTCCACCTGCAGAGTTGTGTATGTTAGATGTTCTGCAGAAAAACGGTCTAACATCCACCACAAATCTTCTTGTTACTACCGGAGTGAGGTCAAAATATATATATATAGGCCATATATGTATATATACCGGAGTGAGATCTCTATATATATATATTGAGGTCTATATATATTGTTGTGAGGTCAAAAAATATATATATAACTTTCTAATTATATATAAAGTATAATACTTCCTAATTTATAGCAGAACAGAGTTGTATATAATACTTTGCCTCTCCTGATTGACTTAACTCAATCCCACCCGCAAGTGTATATGTTTAGGTCCTCAGAAAAATCCTAGAATCCCACAAATCTAGTTTTACTAGAAAAACTATTCCCCATCGATATGTGTGGTATGTGATTCTGATTCTATTTGATAAAGGTATTAAAATTCAAAATAGAAAATTCACAGAATTTAAAAAAATTAACAATATTTTTTTTTTTTAAATTTTTAAAATTAATTTTTATTTATTTATTTATTTTCAAAAATTAAAAAATGAAAAAAATTAAAGTTTAAGAATATTTAAAGAACTCCTTATATTTATTTATTTTTGAGAATCAAAAGTGAAATAAATTAAGTTTGAAAACTTTAAAGAAAACTCATAAAATCTTTTCTTATTTGGACACTTATTGTTACTTATTTTTAACCTTAGTTATTGACACTTTTTTACTTCTTTTTAACATCAGTTTTTTTAATGTCTAATATATTAGTTTTTTTATGTTTTTATATATCTGTTTTATGTTTTTATATATCTAACTTATACGAAGATCAAAAAATAATGTCTAATATATTAGTTTTCTTTATGTTTTTATATATCTGTTTTATGTTTTTATATATCTAACTTATACGAAGATCAAAAAATAATGAATACAAAATGCATCAAATTTATTAGTCTAATAATTTGAAAACCTCAAAAAATAATGAAGACAAATTGTATCAAATTTATTAGTCTAATAATTTGAAATTTGAAAACCTCAAAGGTGAAGTTCAAGGTAAAGAATGAGATATTAAATATCAACAATAAATTTTTCCAATATATTAAGGAATTTATGTCTTAATCATTATTTATATCTAATACAAAATTATTTTATAATTTGAAAACTTCGAAGGTAAAGTTCAATGTAAAGAATGAAATATTAAATATTAACAATAAACTTCTCCAATATATTAAGGAATTTATGTCTTAATCATTATTTATATCAAATACAAATTTATTTAATAATAAATGTGTATGCATATTATCCTCTAATTGAATTTATGTCTTAATCATATTTATATCAAATACAAATTTATTTAATAATAAATGTGTATGCATATTATCCTCTAATTGAATTTATGTCTTAATCAATATCAGATGCCAATTTATTTAATAATAAATCTATATGCATATTAACCTCAAAGTTGAAGTTCAATGTAATTAATCATTATTTATATCAAATACACAAATTTATTTAATAATAAATGTGTATGCATATTATCCTTTAATTAAATTTATGTCTTAATTAATATCAGATGCCAATTTATTTAATTATATATATATATAATAATAGATATTACCAAAAAACTGAAATCCAATGTAAGAATGAAAATTAAAATTAACAATCACTTCTCCATATAGTAAGAATTTATCCTAACATATTTCATTAAACAAATACAAATCTATTAATAATAAATAATATTCTCATATTTCCTCAATGAATTTATGTCTTCATCAATAGCAAATGCCAGTTTTTAATATGGATTGCATATTATCCTCTAATTAATTCCACACAAGTTAATCCTCTCCTTTGTAAAAAGTGTAATCCCTTTAATCCAAACGTAGAAATGTAATCCCCTAAAAAATTATGAAAATAAAATAATTCTAAAAATTTTTAACCAGTACCCTTCTTTGTAGAAAGTGTATCCCTATAATCCAACCGAAATTGTATCATCTAAAAAATTAGAAATGAAAAATTATTAAAATTTTACATTTAAATTAAAAATTACTGAAATATAATCGCAATTTTAATATTAAAAAATTATAATCTTTTAAATATAAAACGGTTGTTTTCACCCCTTTTAATACATAGAATTTTTCACCAGAATTCAATTTTTTAATATGAAAATTAAATTTTTTAAATATAAACGGTTGTTTTTCACACTTTTTAATATAGAATTTTTCATAACCCAAAATTGGTATGGTATGAATATGCACGTTTTATTAAGAGAATGGAATATTCGTGTATTTTTTTCCCTAATAAGGGGGAACGAACTTAGTAACTATAATAAGGGGGAACTTGGTAACTATGATATACAATGGAAGCTTTTCTCCGTGTAGAATGGAAGAGATGGTAACTTATGAGAAATTAAAAAAAAATAACAAATGCACTATATAATTATATATTTATCTTAATTCCTAACTCAAAATTTGTGATTTGTGGTTAAGGATCAAATCTTGATCTTTGTTTTCTGTGTGATCATACTCTAATCTATACCAATGGATATGACCTTGCCTTCATGGTTTAAAAATAAGTTATTTGGTTAAGAATTTGGATTTTTGGTTATTATTTTTTTGCATGGTGTTAGACTTCTTGGGTACATTCATGGTCTTAGCCTTTCTACTTACAACACATTTTGAAATTTTTCCTTGTATTAGACATTCCCTAAAGTATGTATCTGTTTTGTTACAACCAAATATAGAGCTCTATTGGTATAGACAGATCATAATTGAAATATATTATGTTGCATCCAATTAGAGAGCTGAATTGGTATACAAAGATCATAATTGAATGAAACTTAAGGAGGCCCTATAGCATATCACAAATACTGAGACCTTATGGGATATCATCCTCTTGTGATGATCACGATGATGAGGTGTGAGAAGATCGACCATGTGTTAAACATGCTCCTCACTTTACCTCAGAAATATTCTTCAGTGGGTGTGTTTTCATCTTTAAACATTAATACACCTGCATCACTAAGAATTGGATTCTTCTTCACCATCTAAAAACAATATCAACAATCCAGAATTTGAATTTGAATTTTCATCTAACAAGCATATCAATAATATGTCATCCCAACACTCTTTACCCTCCTTGTCCTTGTCTTTTGATGTTCCCCATCATTCCTTCAAATTAAGGCTCCCATAAAAGTAGAAGGAAAGCATTCCTTCAAATTAAGGCTCCCATAAAAGTAGAAGGAAAGCAGAAGGATGTTGAGCTTAACTCATGGCAAACACTGGGAGTATTGTGGAATCATATGAACAAGATCAAAGTTAGTTTTCTTACCTTGCTCCTATCGGTCAAATTTTAAAATATTTCAAGAATCTACAATCGAGATAAGGATGGTGGACTAAACTTAAATCAATGGAAAATTTTGGGAATATTCTGCAATCTAATGGATAGGAGCAAAGAGCAAAGTCAATTGTTTGAACTCACTCTTATAGGTTAGATTTTGGAATATTCTAGATTTTAGAATATTTCATGAATCTACACATGAGATAAGAACATAGCAAAGATGGTCATCCTTACGTTGACTATATATTTTTGGAATATTCCAAAATTTGATAGATATGAGCTAGGTCAAACAATTGAATTTGCTCTGGTCCATCGAATTCCATAATATTTTCAAAATTTGCAATTGATTTAACTTCAAAATATGCAATTGATTTAACTTGAATAGTTACGACCAACTTTATCTCAATTGCAGATTCTTGGAGTATACCATAATATGAATCATAGGATTGAGGTCATAGTATACCATAATATGACTCATAGGATTGAGGTCAAACAAGTGAATTTTCTCCTATCGATCAAATTCAAGAATATTCTTGAAATTTGCAATTAAGTTAGATTCAACACCTTCCCCATCCTTATTTCTATTGAATATTTTTTTGAAATAATTTGACCAATAGAAGCAACATAAAAAAATATCTTTTCTCCTATCCATCAAATTTCATAATATTCTGAAAATATACAATCGAGGTAACATTATCACCTTTTATCTTGTCCCTCAAATTCTATAATATTCTCAAAACCTACAATCTAGGTAAAAAAACATGATAACCTTAACTGAGTTGTAGATTTTGAAAATATTCTAGAATGTGTTATGGGAGCAAAGTCAATTGTTTGACCTTTCTCCTATTTGTAAGATTTTGGAATATTTGAAGAATCTATAATCAATATAATGATGGAGGAACAAAAGTGGACAACATACAATCTCATACCTCCCACTTAGCTCAATCTTATAATTATTTTTATGGCTTGCACAATTTATGCTTGAAAGTCTAACCTTTGGAGAATGTTCAAGGGTAAACAATAAGCATCACTCAATAAGCTAATGATTAGCTCATTGACTTTCCATTTTATTTGTTGGATGGGACTAAAGTGGTTTCGAATGGA
This sequence comes from Pinus taeda, assembly GCA_000404065.3. NCBI lineage: Eukaryota > Viridiplantae > Streptophyta > Pinopsida > Pinales > Pinaceae > Pinus > Pinus taeda. The sequence goes on from APFE031058492.1 coordinate 19,780, forward strand.
TAAGCTCACTCATTATCATTCCACGTTATCCAATTGATGGAAATTATATGGTATTTAATAGACAAAGCCAGGGAAATTAAAGATGAGGTTTATCAAGAGGTGGTGTACTTGGTAGTAGGAAAACTATAAGCACTAGGAAATGATTCAATTGTTTGTTCACTGTTTGTTCACTGTTAGATGCTTTACCATCTTATCCATTAGATGGGAATATTATAGTATGTAATGGAATGATGGAAAGGGAGTGCATTGAGTGAGATAATCATCGACTCATTTCCTAGTGCTTGTTGTTCTCCTATTATCACAATGAAACTCATATTTACTTTCTCCAACCAATTCATTAACCTTACTTATACCAATACTACTACTACTAGTGATGTAGATGGCTATATTTCCTCCTCCTAGATGAATATGTTAAGAAGCAAAAAGAAACATGATGACGATCTATGATTTGTTTCAAGTAATTGTAATTTAGGGTTGAATAAAATATATTAAATAAGAAGCCATACATTGGTTGTAATGATATTAATTCTTACATATATTTTTCACTCTATATGACCGAGGTATATAGACCTAATATTAAGTATTGAAAGTGTTGCATTGAGGGATCTCCTGTCCCACAAATAATGGTTATCTATGATATATTTCAAGTTATTGTAATTAGGGTTGAATAAAATAAGATTAAATAAGAATCATACATTGGTTATAATGATAGAGATTCTTATGTATAATTTCTAGAAATTTGGTATAATTAAAACTCATCAAGAAAATTATTTAATCTAAAATCAAAAACACAATTCTACTCTACTAATCTTCATAATGAAATTCACAATTTAGAACAAGATGCATAGACATGCAATAAGAAAAACAACAAATACATAGTATGTTTTCATTAATTAATGAATTGAAAAACTGTTACAATTGTTATCTCAAGCTATGAGCTCAACCTACAAAATAATAATTGTTCTACTTCTTGATGAACAAGCTTTGGCCAACACTTAGCCAAATATTTTCTCACCAAGGCCCCTATTTCCTTGTGCAAATACTAAGAAAATTAACCACTATTCTTTAAGAATTTCCTCTAAAATGATTAGGCAATTCCCAAGCATTGATCCCTCAATGTGTGCAACACTTGTACACTCAACACTAGTTTACAGTTGATGTTACAATGCTTTGGAATCTCCACTACAACTCAGCAATTTGAATTCCTTGCATGCATGAGCTATTTTTGCTCGATTGATAAGTTAACTAGATCATCTCTCACTTAGATTAATGTCCCACTGCACAACTGACCTCCAAGAATACAACTCGAAATAATTAAACTCGGTTGCTAGAAATTAATAATCACACATGCATAATTAGACCTCAATCCCTCTACTCAAATTTACTGAGCTAACTAAGTGACAAGATCCATGTCACCTCAATTGAATGCCTTCAAGTTGTTTGATGATGTGTAAACTTTGAATTTTCTCAATTTTACCAAGGCTAACCCAAATTGAGCCTTTCTTGCTACACTTCTCAACACTCCTTTTTAGCAAAAAAGTGATTATCAAACAGCCATATCCTACACGTGTGGAATTTGAACTTCCCTCTTCACAAAGTCTTTGTCAAGATGTCAACATCTTGTTCCTCAATCAAAATGTATTCTAGCAACATTATCCTCCTCTACACACAGTCTCGTAAATAATGATACTAGATATCTATATGCTTGGATCGATCGTGAAATACTGGATTCTCAGAGAGCTTAAAGCAACTGTGATTATCACAATAGTTCGCAGTTGGATCCATCTCCTACACAAAAAATCCCACAAGTGTCTTTCCCATCTAGATTATCTCATATGCTTCTTGACTTGCAGCCACGTATTTAGCTTGTGTTGAGGTAAGGGCCAAAGACCTCTGCTTCATGTTGTACCAAGAAATTGTTGTGGACCCAACATTGAAAATTGCACTTCATGTACTCTTTCTTTCGGGTGGACTCCCTACCCAATATGCGTATGTTAGGCCATGAAGCTTCACTCTCTTTGTCTGTCTATACCATAATCAACTGGGCAGTGCCTCTGAGGTATCGTAAAACATGATTTGTTGTCTTCCAATACAACTTGGTCAACCTAACCCTGGCTTTGATCAACTAGTTGACTACATAGCACATATCTAGTCGTGTGTTCACACAATACATTAGTGAATCCACTAGCTGTCTGTAAATGGTAGCATCAACCTCTTCACTTGAAGTGACATTCTCCTTTCTTTAGTTGGTCCTAGAGGTGTCTCCATGGGATTACAACTCTCCATGCGAAATCTCTGTAGTATCTCGGTGGCATACTTGCCTTGAGACACAAACAATTCACCATTACCTTGCCATACATGTAGCCTGAGGAAGTAGTGCATGAGACCTATGTCTTTCACCCAAAATTCCATTACAAGGTCCTCCTTGCAAGAGCTGATGAACTACTACTCATCACTTGTAAATATTAAATCATCAACATATAAAACAATGATAATCAATTTACCTTCAACCAAAATATGATAGAGGTTCGCATCTTCCTCACTTTTGGTGAAGCCCAATTGATTGAGATAACTATTAATACAAGTGTACCAAGCTCAGGGTGCTTGTTTGAGACTTTACAATGCTCACTTGAGTTTGCACACATGAGACTCCCCATCAAATGTCTCAAAACCTTCTGGTTGCTCTATGTACACTTCTTCCCAATAACATCATTGAGAAATATTTTCTTTACATCGATATGGTGGATCTTCCACCCATTTGTGCAACCAGTACAAGAATTGATCTAATGTATGAATACTTTGCTACTGGAGTAAAAGTTTCCCCATAGTCAATTCCTTCAACTTGAGAGAATCCTTTGGCCACAAATCTAGCCTTATAATTCTCTATGCTTTCATGTTTGCATGCCTAACTTTGAAGATCTATTTCAAGCCCACAACTACTTTTTGTGCGAGACTACTTCCTACTAATTGGTTTTAATGATGGATTTGTATTCTTCCACCATTTCATCAATCCAAACTACTTAGGATGATTTAGTCTCTACAATCTCATTCATTAGAGGCATTCAGCCAGTGTACCTAGTCTTAGGTGGCCTCTTTTGTGCGCAAATTTGAAAAAGCTCCCACATTCTTCGTCACATCCTACACCAATCATTCAGCTTCCCTAATTCTTTTTCTACCTTATGTGAATGATTCTGTTAAAGTGGAAGTCTCCATTCCGCCTCCTCTCTTCCCCTACATTTGTGGCTACTCCACAACTTCCATAGTTTGCGGGCGAATAATAGCATTTTCAGCAGAATGTTATGGTAAAAAGGCATCGACAACTTGCTTTTCCTCTCAAACTTTACCAATCGTTGTGCCTGATGCATGCATGAGACAGCGCCGACAGGTGACTGTAACGTAGAGGTTCATACTTGTATCGAACTCCCCATTTACGGAGGCAGATGGAATGAAGGACAATTGACAAAAGTTGAGAGAGACCCGGTATTGCACGCCAATATAGTATCGTGAAGGATTTTTTTTGGCTGAGTAGGGTTTTCTGGTGGCAAACTGTTTGGTTAGGAGACATCAATGTTTGTCGGTCTATCTCGAGATGGAGACGTGGCCCTTCGAGGACATAACAGAAGCTCTCCAGAGGGGACAATGATGATAAGATTGGTCATTCATAATCACCTATCACCTTTCCCTTTGACGGTAGTTGTCACATTTTGTGGCTAAATGTAACTAATAATGTTGCCTCCACGTTGATTGGTTTTAGACTCTAACTCAGCCATCTTCATCTTTATCTCAATAATTTATTCTAAAATATTGTGGAATCAAACTGACAAGAGTGAGGTCAAACTGAGCATGGATTAATTTAATCTCACTTCCGTACATTACATTCTAGCATAATCTCACTTTTGTATATGAGATTCGAGAATATTATGTAAGTTTAACTCCTAAGCAGAGTTGTGTATACTGAATTTGCCTCTTCCTTGATTGAGCAAAAATGTCTTACATCTCAAATATTATCGTTACAAATATTGTCGTTACAAGATTGAGATCAAAATATATATACTATTGTAGAATGGATTCATTTAATCTCAGTTTTTTTTCCAGTACGTCATTTAATCTCAGTTTAGTACATTAGATTATAGAATAATTTCACTTCCCTACATTAAATTCTAGAATCTCAGAATCTGTAAGTTTAAGTCTCTAATTTCATCAGCAGAGTTATGTATATTGGTTTTATATATTGGTTAGAGGCGAGGTCTCTATGAAACTCTAAGATCTAATTCAATACAATTCTCACTTTGAACTTCATTATCATTGCAAAAGGTTGTTGCTAATGTCTTCTTGCCATAATCCATGCGGTCTTTCATTATCCTTTTTGACGACTCTAAAATTTCGGGCTTAGGCTTCTCATGTTTAGCTTCCAAATTTGCATCCTCGTTAAGTGTTTCACCAAAGATAAGTGGTTTAACCACTTGTATCAAGGAATTCGATAATATATTTGTCATAACATTCAATTTATTTTGCATATTTATAAATCTGATAGAATTTCAGATGGCTAACCTTGGAACATTTCTGAACCAGCACCTTCGTCAGCTGCAACTTCTCATAGAAATACCTGAGCAGCTTTTGTCCATCTTCTGGCAATTGTAGTTTCAATGAGGTTGAAACTACAGTTGCGGGAAGATGGACAAAAGCTGCTCAAGTATTTCTATGAGAAGTTGCAGCTGACGAAGGTGCTGGTTCAGAAATGTTCCAAGGTTAGCCATCTGAAATTCTGGCAGATTTATAAATATGCAGAAGAAATTGAACGTTATGACCAATATATTATCGAATTCCTCGATACAAGTGGTTAAACCACTTATCTCTGGTGAAACACTTAAAGAGGATGCAAATTTGGAAGCTAAACATGAGAAGCCTAAGCCCGAAATTTTTGAGTCGTCACAAAGGATAATGAAAGACCGCATGGATTATGGCAAGATGGCATTAGCAACAACCTTTTGCAATGATAATGAAGTTCAAGGTGAGAGTTGTATTGAATTAGATCTTAGAGTTTCATAGAGATCTCGACTCTAATTTCACCTGCAGAGTTGTGTATGTTGATGTTCTCTAGAAAAATGTCTAACATCCCACCACAAATCTTCTTGTTACCCGAACCTATTCCACCATCGGATATATGTGGTATCCAAGTCTATTTATACAGATATGTAAAATTCAATACAATAAAAAAATCTAGAATATGCCAATTAACATATTGTTTATTTATTTATTTTCAAAAATTTTAAAAATTGAAATAAATGATTATTTCAAAACTCTAAAGAAAATTCATTAAATGTTTCTCTTATATAGATAATTTTTTTTACTTATCTTTAATATTAGTTTTTTAACAATAATCCAAAAATAATGAAGGACAAAATATATCAAATTTATTAGTATTGTACACTGAAAAAATTTGTAAGTAAAATCTAATAATATGAAAACCTCAACGCTGAAAATCAATATAAAGAATGAGATATTGAATGATACTATTTTTTACTTTTCAAGAACATTAGTTTTTTATGTCTATATAACATGATCGAAAAATATGATACTATTTTTTACTTTTCAAGAACATCAGTTTTTTATGTCTATATAACATGATCGAAAAATAATGAAGGACAAAATGCATCAAATTTATTAGTATTGTTGAGTGAAACCTCAAAGTTGAAGTTCAATGTAAAGAATGAGATACAAAATATTAAAAGTAGACTTCTAATAAAAGACAAAATGCATCAAATTTATTAGTACTGTTGAGTGAAACCTCAAAGTTGAAGTTCAATGTAAAGAATAAGATAGTAAATATTAAAAGTAGGATTCTAGTAAAACACAAAATGCATCAAATTTATTAGTATTTCCTAGTGAGAAAATCTCTAAGTAAAATCTAATAACATGAACCTCAATGTTGAATTTCAACGTAAATAATCAGATACTAAATATTAAAAGGCTTCTCCAACATATTAGGGAATTTATGTTTCAATTAGTATTCCTATGAGATGCAAATTTATTTAACAGTAAGTGTGTGTGCATATTATGGGGACAATTGAAAAGAAACCCCTCTAATTGAATTCCAACTAGTTATCTTTTCTTTTTTTGCACTTGATGATAATGACTATAATCCAACCTAGCAATTGTAGTCATCCAAAAGGAAATTATGAGAGTGAAAAAAAATTGTCTTAGAATTTTTGCATTTCTTTTCAAGTATAAAATTTACTTCTCTTTTAACAAAAAGCTTAACAAAAAGGCTTATTTCATTAATTGCAACTGTTTTAATATAATTTTTATATCTTCTTCAACTTTTTGTTATTTAATTTCAACTTTTATAATATAAAAATTTTTATAATCTTTTTAATATAAAAACTCTAGTTTTTCACCCTCTAATATCGAATTTTTCATCAACCCATAGTTGGGTATGGTATGAAAGAGTCATAGGGGCGAATTTCAGTTTTTTTTTTTGCCTAGTACCATGGAATTTGATATCTATGGTATATCTTAGAAGCTTTCCATAAAACAAAAGTAGACCGACTACATCTAGCATATATCCATCATAACTCCCAACTCCAAATTTGTGATCAATTTGTGATCTTTTGTTAAAGGATCAAATCCTTCCCTTTGTTTTTTATGCGGTCACAATGTAATCTATACCAATGGATATGCCCCTTGCGTTCATGGCTTTAAAATAGGTTATTTGGTTAAGAATCTGGATTTTTGGTTAATTTTGTGCATGGTGTTGGACCCCTCTTGGGTGGACAGGTTCATTGGCCTCACCTTTCTACTCGCAACACATTTTGAAATTTTGCTTGTATTATACATTCCCTTATGAAGTTTGTATCTATTTTGTTATAGCTAGATAAAGAGTTCTATTTTGTTAGTGACAAATAAAGAGCTGAATTGGTATAGTGAGGTCATGATTGAAATCTATTTCGTTACCACCAAATAGAGAGTTGAATTGGTATAAACAGATCATAATTGAAAGAAACTTAAGGAGGCCTCATAGCACATCACAAAGAATGAGGCCCTATAGGAGATCATCCTCATGTGATGATGACGATGATGAGATGTGGCAAGATCGACCATGTGTCGAACATGCTCCTCAGGTCACCTGTGAAATATTCTTCAATGGGTGTGTTTTTGTCTTTAAACATTAATACATCTGCATCACGAAGAATTGGATTCTTCTTCACTCTAACAACAATATCAACAAACCAAAATTTGATTTTTCTTTGGCATCTAACAACAATATCAAGAATATGTCATCCCAACACTCATTACCCTCTTCATCTTTGTGTTTTGATGTTCTTGAGCATTTCTTCAAATTAATGGTCCCAAGAAAGCACAAGGATGTCGGACTTAACTCATGGGACTATTCTAGAATTTGATTAAGATGATCAAAGTCAATTGTTTGACCTTGCTCCCGTTTCTCAAATTTTGAAATATTTCATGAATCTACAATCAAGATAAGGATGGTTGACTAAACTTAAATCAATTGCAGATTTTGGGAATATTCTGGTATCTGATGGACATGAGCAAACTCAATTGTTTGACCTAGCTCATATCTGTTAGATTTTGAAATATTCTATGACTCTACAGTCTAGATAAGGATGGACCAAAGATGGTCATCCTTATTTTGACTGTAAATTCTTGGAATATTCCAAAATCTGAGAGATAAGATCTAGGTTAAAAATTGAAATTTCTCTTTTCCATCAAATTCCAGAATATTCTCAAAATCTGCAATTGATTTAACTTCAAAAGTTACCACCATCTTTATCTCGATTGCAGATTCTTAGAATATTGCAGAATTTAATTCATAGGAGTGAGGTAAAACAAGTGACTTAGTTCCTTTCCATCAAATTCTAAAATATTATTGAAATTTGCAATTGAGTTAAATTCAACACCTTCCTCCATCCTTATTTTGATTGCATATTCTTGAAATAATTTGATCAATAAGAGAAAATGTCAAACAATTGTCTTTTCTCATATCCATCAATTTCCACAATATTCCAACAATCTACAATCGAGTTAACATTAGCACCTTTGCTCTTGTCCCTCAAATTCTATAATATTTTCAAAATATTCAATCTATTTAAGAAATGTGATAAGCTTAACATCTGGGTTAATTTTCCATGTTTATTTATTTATTTATTTTTTTGTTAATTTCCATTTTTTCTAAAAATGATTCACCCAAATAGTATAAAATTATTTTACTTAAAAAATGGCCAAAAAATATATATATAATCTATATAAAAATTTTAAAAGTTTGAATATTTTTAAAAAATTATCACTAAACATTTTATAGATTGCATATTATGGACTTGTGAGATTTGCCAAGGTTTGTAAACTTTAATAATGGTGTAGTATCATACAAATAAGTCTCAACATTGTTAAGAAGAATAGTCACTGGAAAAGATGAGAGATGAAGAATCCCATGACTGGAAGGACATTAGAGAAAAAGAGTTGTCCTAGAGAATATTTGAGAGATATTTATGGGAGAAGTGCCTATATGAAAGGTACTATGACAACTAGGTCAAGAAATTTAATAGAACAAATGTGGGAAATTGATAGCTAATGAGTACACTAACAAATTCTTGGAGCCAATGACTTATGTGCCTTACATCAAATATGAGAAGGTAGAGACCCAAAGGTAAATTTATGGATTTCCATAAGCATACACAGACATTATAGTGTTCAATGAGGCAAAAACCTTGGAGGACACTATCTCAAAGATGAACTATGCCTATGAGTAATCCAAGCATAATAGTGAGTTCCAAAATGATTCAAAAGTAAGAGGTAAGCCCAATTTTAGAGGAAAAAGGAAGAAACTCATATAGGAGGAAGGAATGTGAAGTTTACCACTCCTATCCAGAGTGAGCTTCAACAAAAATATACCAATGCTAATAGAGACTGGTTCTCCAATCCTATAAGCGAGAAAGTCGAGTGGTTGAAAAGAGGACCCATACAATGTTGGACATGTGGATAAAACCAGTTATGGAGGGATTTTCCTAAACAAATGCAGAATGGTCCAAGACTATATAATTTACACAGAGTAGATGTAGTGAATGACATGGCTCAAAGCATGCCACAAATCTATGTCGCAATAGACAACATGAAAGTTGATCATCAGGCTTTAGTGATAATATGGAAGGTATGATCATTAATCAACCTGTTTTGATTTTGATTATCCGAGAAGTCCTAGAAAAGCGCTCATTATATTAGAAGAAGCACGAGGAATCATGGTTGGTTCAGAACCAAAAGGAAAATTACATAGGTGGTGAAATTGTGCTGAGTAAATAAGAAAGGATATGCCCACATCAGCCTATTTGAATCTATAACCATTGGGTGCATATGATGTGTTGGTCAGCAAGGAATGGCTAGTGGCCCATGAAACCAAAATTGATTGCTACAACAAATAGATAGAATGTCTCAGCGAAGAAGGAGAGAGAGTGCATTGTAGGGAATAAATAAGCTCATTACCATCGGGAAAATGTCAATGCTATGAGTGAAGAGGTGTGTCAAGAAAGGATGTGTTTTTTATGAAGTCCCGCTGACCATCAATCTAGAGGAAAGTATAGATAAAATGTAAGAGCACCTTAGTGTTGAGAGAGTATGGCGATATATTTTAGGAAATCATTCTAGGATTAGCACCGAGAAGAGAAAACATTCCAGGATTAGCACCAAGAAGAGAGATTTATTTCTCAATTGAATTATTACCAAGATTAACACTAGTGTCTAAAGCTATGTATTGTATGAGCACACTAGAGCTGTTGTAATTGAAATTGCAATTAAAGAAAATGTTGGGCAGGGGATACATCAAACCTAGTGTGTCCTCGAGAAACCCGATGTTATTTATGAGAAAGAAATATGGCAGGTTGCTCATGTGCATTAACTATAGACAAGTAAATAAAGCCACAATAAAGATTAAGTATCCTTTGCCTAGGATTGATGATTTGTTTCATCATGTGAAAAGAGATACAATTATCAAAGATAGACTTGCGGTTTGGGTAGCATCCAGTATGAATTAAGGATGAAGACATCCACAAGACATCTTTTAGAACTAGAAGTAAGTATGGTCATTACAAGCTTGTTGTGATGTTATTTGGAGTAAGCAAAGCTCTAGCAATGTTTATGTGTTTAATGAACAACATTCTCAACCCATATTTGGACAAGTTTTTGTTGGTGTTTGTAGACAACATCTTGGTTTATTCTAAAACAAAGAAAGATCATGAAGAACATTTGAAAGAAATTTTGTAATCACTGAGGAAGAACAAGCTCTATGTCAAGCTCAACAAATGTGATTTTTTCTAGTCACAAGTTCAGTACTATGTCAAACTCAACAAATGTGATTTCTTCTAGTCACAAGTTCAGTACTTGGGACACATTTGTTTCCAAGGAATGAGTGAGACACATTTTTTCCAAAGAATGAGTGACAGTAAATCCGAAGAAGATCAAATACATCATGGCCCACTCCACATAATGTGGCAAAACTAACACCACTTATGGGATTAGTTGGTTATTAGGATTGGTTCATTTGAAATTTCTCCAAACTTGGATATTTAATCAAGCTTTCTATTTATATAGTGTATTTTCTTTTTTTAATAAAATCTTTGTAAGAATTTATCTTATCAAGTTTTGATATTTCCTTAACAGCATTCCTAATGTTTTGAGGTTTCATTAAGAGCATTCCTAATGATTTTCTGGCAATTTTACCATCATTATTATAATAGGGATTGGTAATTACATTTTTGTAGCTCAGAAATGATTATAGTGCTGACACATATGGCAACCATGCATTGCCATAACAACGTGTCAATTGATGGTAGTCGTAAGCAATTTATACAGCTTTCCAGAGCAACGAAAATGTCTGGTCAGCTACCATCACCATAGAAGGAGCATTTGGAGAGGATCGATCCTATCGCCTCTGGTCGAAGAAATGGCAAAGCATTACCGCTGGCCACCCTATAGCATGGAAAGGTAAGCACTATTCACATTTTTAGCTCCATATAATCTTATGCACTGCTCGCTTTCTTAACTCCATATATTCTCAAAATATATAAATTTAACTCTACTAATTTCATTAATAAATATTTTAGAATAATCTCTCTTCTTTTCCTTTTTCTACTTATATTCTCAAAAATATATAAAGTTAACTCTCTAAATATTCTCAAAATATGTAAGTTTAACTTTACTAATTTCATTAATAGAGAAGAATGGTGTATATTAACTTTGCCTCTTCCTTGATTGATCTTGGCTCTAATTCCACCTTCAGAGTTGAGTTGTGTATCTTGATGTTCTCCAGAAAAATGTCTTAACATTCCACCACAATAACAAGTATGTAAAATTTAATAAATCTTATTATTACCGTAGGATATATCTGGTATGTGATTAGGATTATTTGATACAGTTATGTAAAATTCAATTCAATATCGGAGAAAAATCCATAATTTACATCTTAAAAAAATTAACATATTATTTATTTATTTAGTTTTAAATTTTATTTCTTATTTTTAAATAATATATTATTTATTTATTTAATAATATATAATTTTATTTATTTTCAGTTTTTTGGGAAGGTTTCAAAATTTCAAACAAAATTCATTAAATATTTTTTTCATAGGGATTTTTTTTAATTTATTCCTCCATTTTTTTAAATTCATTTCTCCAAACATTGGAATATATTAATATTTTATAATAATTTTTTTTACTTTAATCTCCAGATATATTAGTCTTTTATACCTAAATAGGATGACCCAAAAATAATGAAGTTTTTTTTTTTACTTTATCTTTAATATTAGTGTTTTATGTCTAAATAGCATGAGTCAAAAATAATGAAGGATAAAATGCATCATATTAAATAGCATGAGCCAAAAATAATAAAAGATAAAATGCATCAAATTTATTAGTATTATAAAGTAAGAAACTCTATAAACAAAATCTAATAATATGAAAAGGAGTAGTCTACCCACGCTGTAGAATCACCATTTTTCCGGCACCGGCCGGAAAATCGTCCGGCTCTGGCCACCGGCAACCTCTCTACCCTCAGCCACCATCCCCTAGCTCTGCCACCCTCTTTCTCCGCCACCCTCCCCTGACAGTCCTGACATTCCCTAATAGTCTCTGACAAAAAATCCGAATGCACGCTGAGCGCCTAACATCCCCTGACCGATCGGGGATGAGCTGGAATTCATGCGGGTGGCCGGTTCGAAATGGTCACCCGCGCGCTCACTGCAATTACTCTTCGATGATACACTTCCCGCTCTGCAGCACTCAGCAGCTCCCCGGGCGCTTCAAGCTCTGCGATTCTGCTCTGCAACTTGCCACCCAGGTACTCTTACATGACGGTAAATGCAACGATAAACAACCAGAGAAGTATTCTACGGTTTTGTCACAGCAGGAAGAACATGAATTTATGTCTGCTTATCAAGCTGAAGAGTACCTGGGTGGCGAGTTGCAGAGCGGAATCGAAGAGCTAGAAGCATCGGGGGAGCTGTTGAGTGCTGCAGAGCGGGAAGCGTATCATCGAAGAGTAATTACAGTGAGCGCGCAGGTGACCATTTGGAACCGACCACCCGCATGAATTCCAGCTCGTCCCCGATCGGTGAGGGGATGTCACGTGCTCAACCTCCATTCGGATTTTTTGTGAGAGACTGTTAGGGAATGTCAGGACTGTCAGGGGAGGGTGACGGAGAAAGAGGGTGGCGGAGCTAGGGGATGGTGGCTGAGGGCAGAGAGGTTGCCGGTGGCCAGAGCCTGACGATTTTCCGGCCGGTGCCGGAAAACGGGCCATTCTACAGCCTGGGTAGACTACTCCTATATCTATATTAACTCCTAACTCAAAATGTGTGATCTTTTGTTGAGGATCAATTCCTTACCTTCGTCTTCTGTGTGATCACGCTGTAATCTATACCAATGGATACGCCCCTTGCGTTTATGGTTTAAAAATAGGTTATTTGGTTAAGAATTTCGATTTTTGGTTATTATTTTTGCATGGGGTTAGACCTCTTGGGTGGGCAGGTTCATTGGCCTGGCATTTTACTCGCAACACATTTTGAAATTTTGCTTGAACTAGACATTACCAGAAGTATGTATCTATTTTGTTACAGCCAAATAGAAAGTTGAATTGATATAAACAGATCATATTTGAAATCTATTTTGTTACAGCCAAATAGGGAGCTGAATTTTGAAATTTTGCTTGAATTAGACATTCCCAGATGTATGTATCTATTTTGTTACAGCCAAATAGAGAGCTAAATTGGTATGGACAGATCATATCTGAAATCTATTTTTTTACCGCCAAATAGAGAACTCAATTGGTATGTACGGATCATAATTGAAATCTATTTTGTTACAGCCAAATAGAGAACTCAATTGGTATGTACAGATCATAATTGAAATCTATTTTGTTACAGCCAAATAGAGAGCTGAATTGGTATAGACAGGAACATAATTGATAGAAAGTTAAGGAGGCCCTACAACACATCATAGCACATCACAAAGACTGAGACCCTATGGACGATCATCCTCTTGTGATGATCACGATGATGAGGTGTGGGAAGATCGACCATTTCTGAACATGCTTCTCACTTTATCTCTTAAATATTCTTCAATGGGTGTGTTTCAGTTTTTAAACATTAATACACCTGCCTCACTAAGAGTTGGATTCTTCTTCACCACCTAAAAACAATATTAACAAACGAGAATTTGATTTTTCTTTGTCATCTAACGACAATATAAAAAATTATGTGATCTCAACACTCATTACCCTCCTCCTCCTTGCCTTTTGATGTTACCTAGAATTCCTTCAAATTAACCCTCCCAGAAAAGGAGAAGGATGTTTGACTTAACTCATGGAAAATGGTGGGAGTATTCTAGAATCCTATGAGCAAGATCAAAGTTAGTTGTGAGTTTGTTCTTATCAGATAAATTTTAAAATATTTCAGGAATCTACAATCTAGATAAGGATGGTGGACTAAACTTAAATCAATTCCAAATTTTCAGAATATTCTGGAATTTTATGGACACCAGAAAAGTCAATTGTTTGACCTCACTAGTATTAGCTAGATTTTGGAATATTCCATGAATCTATAAACCAGATAAGAATGGAGCAAAGATGATAATGCAAAGATGGTCATCCTTTTCTTTAGTGCAGAATTTTGGAATACTCCAAAATTTAATAGATAGGAGGGAGGTCAAACAATTGACTTTGCTCTTGTCCATCAGATTCTAGAATATTCTCAAAATTTGCAACTGATTTAACTTCAAAATCTGCAATTGATTTAACTTGAAGAGTTAAGACCAACTTCTTGGAGTATCCCATGATCTCACTCTCATAAGATTGAGGTCAAACAAGTGACTTTGCTCATATCCATCAAATTCTAGAATATTCTTGAAATTTGCAATTGAGTTAGGTTCAACACCTTCCTCCCAAGGTCAAACAAGTGACTTTGCTCCTATCCATCAAATTCTAGAATATTCTTGAAATTTGCAATTGAGTTAGGTTCAACACCTTCCTCCATCCTTATTTGGATTGCATATTTTTGAAATAATTTGACAAGTAGGAGCAAGATAAAACAATTGTCCTTTCTCCTATCCATCAAATTCCATATATTGTGAAAATCTACAATCGAGTTAAGGTTATCATTTTTTCTCTTGTCCCTCAAATTCTATAATATTCTGAAAACCTGCAATCTAGTTAAGAAAATGTGAAAACCTTAACTCAGTCGTAGATTTTGAAAATATTCTAGAATGTGACATGAGCAAAGTCAATTGTTTGACCTTGCTCCTATGTGTGAGATTTTGGAATATTCTAGGAATATGTAATCAATATAATGATTGGGGAACAAAAGTGGACAACATACACTCTCATACCTCCTACTTCACTCAATCTTATAATTATTTTTATGAGTTGCACTATTTGTGGTTGAAAGTCTATCCTTTGGAGAATGTTCCATTATTATATCAATATTTCCATTATTGTGCAACATTATATGCAACCATACCCTCGACCGTAAACAATAAGCACCATTAAATGAGTTAATGATTAGCTCATTGACTTTCCATTTCATCTCTTGGATGGGAATAAAGTGGTTTCTAATGGATAGGATGACGCATTATCATTACATGTTATCCATTAGATGGAAATTAGATTGTATTTAATAGACAAGGCCATGGAAATTAAAGATGAGGTTTATCAAGAGGTGGCTTACTTGGTAGTAGGAAAGCTATAAGTACTAGGAAGTGATTCAATTATTTGTTCACTCGTAGATGTCTTACTATCTTATCCATTCTATGGGAATAATATAGTATTTAGTGGACATGAGGTCTTACATATATTTGTCACTCTATATGGGTGAGGTATATAGACCTAATATTAAGTAATGAAAGTGTTGCATTGAGGGGTCTCTTGTCACGAAAATAATGGTGATCTATGATATATTTCAAGTAATTGAAATTAAGGTTGAATAAAATAGATTAAATAAGAAGCCATACATTGGTTATAAGTATAGAGATTCTTATGTATAATTTCTAGAAAATTGGTATAATTGCAACTCCTCAAGAAATTTAATCCAGAATGAGAGACACAATCCAAATGAGAGACACAATTCTAATCTACTAATCTACGAAGTGAAATTCAAAATTTAGAACAACATGCATAAACATGAAATAAGTATAACCACAAATGGGGAACCTAATTGGAAAAATCCCTTAGGCCTCTTTGCATTAATCAATGAATTGGTAAACTATTATAATTTTTAGCTCGAACATTGAACTCAACTTGCAAAAGAATAATTGTTCCCCTCCTCAACGAACAAGCTTTCGCCAACACTTAGCCAAATATTTTCTCACCAAGGCCCCTATTTCCTTGTGAAAATACTTTGGATATTATCCCCTATTCTTTAGGAATTTCATTCAAAATGATTAAGCAATTTCCAATGATTGATCATTGATTGTGTGCACACTAGTTTAGAATTGATGTTACCCTACCTTGGAATCTCCACCACAGGTGAGAAATTCAAATTCCTTGCATGGATAAGCTATTTTTGGTTGATTGATGAGTTAACTTGATGATTTTTGAGTTAGAATATTGTCCCATTACAGAACTCGCCTTCAACTATTCTATTAAATGTAAGAACTAGTTTAATTTAGTACTAGTGGAAATGATTAAACTTGATTGCTATAAATTAACAATCACACATGAAACTCAATGTTGAAGTTCAATGTAAAGAATGAGATACTAAATATTAAAAGTAGGATTCTCCAACATATTAGGGAACTTATGTTTCAATCATTATTCCTATGAGACACAAATTTATTTAACAATAAGTGTGTGTGCATATTATCTTTTGTCTTGAACAACTCAAAACGAATCCCTCTAATTGACTTCCACACTAGTTATCCTCTCTTTTGCACTGGATGGTAATGGATATAATCCAACCTAGAAATTGTAATCATTGAAAAATGAGAGTGAAAAATTTTGTTTTGAAATTTTTACATTTTTATAAAATATAAAATTTACCTCTCTCTTTTAATAAGAAGCCTTTTTTTTCTAAGTTGTGGTTCACGGTCACTGAGTGGCCGCTACATCCACGGTAAATATCGGGGCAGTGCCACCCGAAGTGATCTGCCCGTCGGCCAATCTTAACAGGCCTAACCCTGAGGGCGTCGAAGAGATTTGACCCTGTGACCTCCCAACTGGGAAAGTGCTTAGCAACAGGAACTCGACCATTTGAGCTATCCCTTGGGGCTCTTTTAATAAGAAGCTTATTGCTATTTAATTGCAATTTTTTAATATAGAATTTTTATAATCTTTTTAATATAAAAACTCTTTTTTTTTTTCACACTTTCACACTTTTTAATATAGAAGTTTTCAACAACCCAAAATTGGGTATGGTATGGAAATTCATACATTATTAAGCTAATCGATCATAGGGGCAAATTTCCGGATTTTTTATTTTGTCTAATACAACCAAAGTTGGTATCTATGATATATGTAAGAATCCTTTCCCCCAAATGGAAGAGATGGGACCTAGAGGAAACTTGGGTATGGTATGAAAATACCTATATTATTAAGCTAATCAAATCATAGGGCGAATTTTAGAATTTTTTATTTTGTCTACAAAGTTGTTATCTATGGTATATGTAAGAAGACTTTCCCTCAAATGAAAGAGATGTTGGTATCTATGGTATGTGTAAGAATCCATTCCCCCAAATTCAAGAGATGGGAACTAGAGGCAACAAAAATAGACTCATTACATCTATCATATATCCATCATAACCCCCAACTCCAAATTTGTGATATTTCCTTAGGTTGAATGGTATACAACTCCCAACTCCAAATTTGTGATCTTCATTAGGTTGAATTGGTATAGACAAATCATAATTGAAAGAAACTTAAGGAGGCCCTATAACACATCATAGCACATCACAAATATTGAGACCCTATAGGAGATCATCTTCGTGTGATGATCACGATGATGAGGTGTGGGAAGATCGAACATGATCCTCGCGTTATCTCAGAAGTATTATTCAATGGGCATGTTTCAGTCTTTAAACATTAATAACCCTGCATCACCAAGAATTAGATTCTTCTTCACCATATAAAAACAATATCAACAATCCATAATTTGATTTTTCTTTGTCATCTAACAATAATATCAAGAATATGTCATCCCAACACTCATTACCCTCTTCCTCGTGTTTTGATGTTCCTGACCATTCCTTCGAATTAATGCTCCCCCAATAGCACAAGGACATTGAACTTAACTCATGGGACTATTGTGGAATCTTACTAACGAGATCAAAGTCATTGTTTGACCTTGCTCCTATTCCACAAATTTTGAAATATTCGAGGAATCTACAATCAAGATGAGGATGGTTGACTAGACTTAAATCAATTGCAGATTTTGGGGATATTCTGGAATCTCATGAACATGAGAAAAGTCAACTTTTTGACCTCGCTCTTATTAGTGAGATTTTGCAATATTCCATGAATCTGCAATTTATATAAGGGTGAAGCAAAGATGACCATGCTTATTTTGATTATAGATTCTTGGAATATTCCAAAATTTGAGAGATAGGAGCTTGGTCAAACAATTGAAATTTCTGGTGTCCATCATATTCAAGAATATTTTGAAAATCTGCAATCAATTTAACTTCAACAATTACAACCATTTTTATCTTGATTGTAGATTCTTGGAATATCACAAAATTTAAGTGATAAGAGTGAGGTGAAACAAGTGACTTAGCTCATTTCCATCAAATTCTAAAATATTCTTGAAATTCTTAATTGATTTAAGTTCAATACCTTCCTCCATCCTTATTTCGTTTGCATATTCTTCAAATAATTTTATCAATAAGAGGAAAGGTCAAATAATTGTCTTTCCTCATATCCATCAAAGTCTACAATATTCCAACAATCTAGTTAAGCTTATCACCTTTGCTCATGTCCATCAAATTCTATAATATTCTCAAAATCTGCAATCTAGTTAAGAAAATGTGATAAGCTTAACTCAATTGTAGATTTCAAAAATATTCTTGAATCTAACTGGTGGGACAAAATTCAATTGTTTGACCTTTCTCCTATGTGTGATAATTTGGAATATTCTAGGAATTTGTAATCAATATAGGGACAGAGGAACACAAGTGGATAGCATAGAATCACATACATCCTACATCGGTCAATCTTATAATTATTTTTATGTGTATGAGGCAGTTGTATAAGGACCACGAAAGTTTGTGGTTGAAAGTTTATCTTTCAGATAGTATTCCATTATTATGTCAGCATTTACATTATTATGTAAAATTTTATGCAACCATCAGGTAAAATTTTAGGGGCTAATATTCACAAGTGGGCTAGTTTCCATGGTTTATCAAAAAAAGAATTGTTAATTTTCATTTTTTCTAAAAATGATTTGCCCAAATAGTATAAAATTATTTTACTTTAAAAATGGTCAAAAGTTTATATATAAACTATATAATTTTTTATAAGTTCGAATATTTTTTACAAAAATTTCACCAAACATTTTAGAGATAGCATATTATGTATTTCTGAGATTTGCCAGCATTTCTAAACTTTAGGGAAAAAAAAATCATCCATAAGTTTCCCTCACAACCATACCCTCAATGCTAAACAATAAGCATCATTCAATGATCTAATGATTAGCTCATTGACTTTCCATTTTATCTTTTAGATGAGAATAAAGAGGTATCTAATGGATAGACTAACTCATTATCATTACATGTTATCCATTTGATAGAAATTGTATGGCATTTAATAAACAAGGCAAGGAAAATTAAAGAGGAGGTTTCTCAAGAGGTGGCCTACTTGGTATTAGGAAAATGATAAGCACTAGGAAGTGAGTCAATTAGTTGTTCAATGATAGATCGCTTACCATATGATCCACTATATGGGAATAATATAGTATTGAATGGATATGATGGAATGGGAGTGTATGAGTGAGAAAATCATGGGTGATTACTGCCTAGTGCTTATCATTCTCCTATTGTCAAGATGAAACTCATCTTTACTTTCTCCGATCAACTCATTAACGAGCCTTATTCCAATAAGACTATTGTTTTTTCCTGAAGCAAGAGTAGGACCTTCTTTACCATTAATAATATACAAAATTCACAAAAAGCCACTTCTGAAAAGTGGTGAAGGAGATTTTCCCCCCAAAGGAATCGAGAACAGGCCAAGGCAAAAGACTCGGCACAAAAATATTACCTTTCAACACATCAAAGCTAAACAGGAAAAAGCCAAAATAAAACCTGAGTTTTGGACATCCTAGGGCAAAAGATAAAATGGCCCCACTGGCCCTCCAAGACATGGAGAGAACTGTGCCCCTAAGAAACCATCCAACAAGGAGGGGCCCACGCAAAAGCCGCCGAAAAAAAAATCTTTCACTAGAATCTACAATGAAGAACCATCGGGCCCTAACTAGTGGTTCTGAACAAAATTGCAAAGGAAAGAAGCACGCCAGTTAACTAGCACCGCCTCCAACCTTCTCGACCAATTGCCACCGTTGATTTACAAAATTGGATCCGAGGATCAAGGGACAAATCACGCCCACCAAGAATGTTGGAAAATAGTGTGCGAGGAGGGCCCCAACAAACTGCTTGTTCAATCCTGAGAGTTTATTTTCCTTGCTCCATCGGACGACCGAGCCAAAAATCGTGCACCCGAAGTCGTTGACCTTTAGGGAGTGGGGAGAATGGTTTTTGGATCGGGGCCATCACCACATGTCAAACTCTCTATGGCATCAGTGCCAAAAAAGTAAAGCCACTTTTGGCATAAAAGCGATGCGATCACTTCGAAACCACTCCAGAGGTGGTATTGACTTCATCCCTTGAAAAAATAGGGTGGTGTCGTAGTTTTAGATGCTGCTTTCTTCGGTCAGGGAAACTCTTTCGCCAGTCATGGAGAATATTCTTGATTGTGGTCAACTTTGCCGCTAACCTTGGCTTACCTCCCATTATGTACATAATTGTCCAACCTTGTAAAGCCCTCTAACTGTTATCCATAACTCTTTGGATTCTATCTTTTTGCTTCCATACTCTTTTTTTTCCTCCTTCGCCTGATTGTGACAGAGTTTTTTCAGATTTCTCTGTGCCATTGTGCTTCACCTCCTTAAAATTACGTTGTCCTTGTAGCTAACACCTTGATTGGCTAGAATGTCTGCCAATTTGTTGGCCTTTCTCCTCACATGAATGAATCTGAGAGTACGAAGTTCCTGTAGATGTACTTGAATCCTATGTAGAACCTGAGTTAACCTCTAGTGTTTTGTGACCTTTTCCGGCCCTATTCCATTACTGATTCTCTTGGCTGCCTTTATTACTAACTCTAAATCGGCTTCTATTATGACATCTTGACAATTGTCCTATATAAAAAATTCTAAGCATTGTTCCAAGGCCATTAGTCCTGCCATGTTGTTAGTGGCTTTTCCTAAGTGTCCATGGAAGAGGGAGATTATGCTACCTGCATCATCCCTTAGAACTCCCCTAAAGCCAGCCACCCCCGGGTTACCTTTGGAGGCCCCATCAATGTTGTACTTTAAAAAACTTTTAGGGGGAGGGTGCCAGAGTTCCTCCACCTTATCTCTCATGCTTGCTTTCCTGTCTAGACCTTGAGGAATAAGCCCCTGCATGTCTAACAGCTGGAGGATTCATAACTCTTCTATTGAGGGTGGATTTTTGGGGAGATTCCTAACCGTGGTGCCAACTGTCTCCTTAAGTTGTTTTACAATCAACTTCACCAGGCTAGGTGAGTCAGTCTTTGCCTCTTTGAATACTCTTTTGTTCCTTTCTTTCCACACATTCCATCTAATGAAACTCGACAAGAGATCCCAGGCTGAATTGAGAACTTCATTATCAGAAAAATTATTCCTCCAATTGTTGAGAGTGTTAGCAATACTTTCTTTGTCTCTATTAGACTATTTGAAGATGTTGGTAAAAAAAGCCCATATCCTATTCGTGAAGATACATCTATTGAGAGGATGCTCGGTAGTCTCCTCATGGGTCTCATAGAGATGACATCTGGAGGGTCCCAGCATGCCCCTTTTTTTAAGGTTGTCCTAGGTTAAAATTTTCTTGTGGTGAACTAACCACATGAAGAGTTTGATTTTCATCCAACCTTTGTGTCTCCAAAGTTTCTGCAAAGTTTTATTTGGAGCTTGGGGTTCCTGAGCAAGGAAAAAACCTTTGGCTTCCGTAATATTAAATTTGCCGTCTTTGTTGTTACCCCATCTCAGTTGGTCCTTCCCTTCTGTTACTAAAATTATTCTTTGATTCAACATTCTCTTAAGGGACTCTTCTTTACTATTGAGGGTCCTATCCTTTCTACCCTCTATTTTTTTCCAAATTCTCCATTCTCCAATATTATGTGGATTCTCCCAAAAGTCTTTCACCTTTAATAAACCTTGATTGTTAGTCTCATGCTTGAGACCTAAAAATTCTTCCTTCAATAGATTAGGTTCTTGTTTCCATTTGTCCTCCCAAAAAAGTGCCAGATCTCCCTCTCTGATTTCCCAGAAACTATTTTTTTGAACCACTTCTCTATTCTCCCAGGCCTTGTTCCATATGGGGGAGCCTTTCACTGTTCCTGTCATACGTATAATTTCAGAAGGCAGCCAGGCATTGGCATATTTTTCCTTCCAGATGCTTGCCCATTGAGCTTTAGGATCCTTAACCCACCTCCACCAAAGTTTGGTGCCAAGAGCCTTGCTGAGAATCTTAGGATTGTCCAAACCTAGGCCTCCTTGGTTCTTGGGTTTGCATATCTTTTCCCATGAGACTAAAGCCCATTTTTTCCTAGTTTCCTCTTTGCACTAAAGAAAATCTCGTTGAATATTCTGAAATTGCTGTAAGACTCCTATTGTAGCTGGGAGGGCTGATAGCATAAAGATTGGGATCGCTTGGAGAACTGCTTTAGTAAGAACTAGTCTACGAGATAAATTTAAAGATCTGTTTGTCCATTTCCTGACCTTGTCTTTCATTTTAGTTGCTAGAGGATCCCATATACTCTTGTGTCAGGGTTTAACTGTAAGAGGAACTCCCAAATACTTAGAGGGAAGGGATTCTCTTTGAAAGACTAGAATTTTGGAGACATTTCTCTGGATGGCGATATGAGTGTTAAAGAAAAAGACTTTTGATTTGGAAAGGTTTACTTCCATACCTATAGCCTTCGCGAAGTCATTCAAAATTTGTTTGTAAGCAAGTGCTTATTTAACTGTGGGAATTTCCTGTAACATGGTATCATCTACAAACTGTTGATGAGTCAGAACTTGCCCATTCTCCGAAAGTTGGAGTCCTTGAATTTTTCCCATTACTCTTGCATGCTTGATAGATCGCCCCAGCTCTTCCATCATGAGGATGAAGAGAAAAGGAGAAAGCGGATCTCCCTGTCTAAGACCCCTGGAAGGGAGAAAAATTTGAGAAGGAGAACCATTCACTAAAATAGAAAAGCTGGAAGAAGTCACAAGGGCCATGACCCATCTGACCCAATTATGATCAAAACCAAATGTTGTGAGCACTTTTTTGATGTAAATCCAATTTACTTTGTCATATGCTTTGGCTATGTCCAGTTGCATGATCATGCCCGCTTTCTTGTTGCAAGTTAACGAGTGAACCACCTCGTGAGCTTGAATTATGTTGTCCAGAATTTGCCTTTCTTCTACGTACCCTAATTGTTCCCCGGAGATGAGCGTGGGCAGCAGGGATTTGAGTCTGTTAGCCACAACCTTGGAAATTATCTTGTAGACAACATTCCATAGGGCGATGGGCCTGTATCTCTCTGGTGTTTGAGCATTATCCTGTTTTGGAATAAGGGCAATAAAGGAGGTATTTAGAGCTTTGAAAATGGTATTGTCCTGCCTGGAGTCTTTGACAATATTGACAATATCCCTTTTAACAATATTCCAGCAGGCTTTGGAGAAATCCACATTAAATCCGTCCGGACCTAGTGCCTTGCCATTTTTCATTTCCTTGAGGACCTCACTAATCTCCTTTTCAGTTACAGGTTTGTTGAGATTACAATTATCCTCTTTGGATACCAGTTTAGGTATATGTTTGATTAAGTTCTTGATGAAAGGTTCTCTTCCTGAAAAGTATTCCTTGGAAATGTCCTGAAAATGCTTTACTAACACTGCATCTATCTCCTCATGGGATTGAAGAATTTGGCCATTCTCATCCTTGATCGAAGAGATTCTGTTGTGAGTTATATTTGCAATGGTAGATATGTGGAAAAATTTAGTATTTCATTCTCCTTCTTTTAGCCATAGAACCCTAGATTTTTGTTTCCAAAAAATTTCTTCTTGTTTACACAACATTTCCCATTCTTGGTGATATTTCTCTGCTAGATCATTTTTGTCTTTATCAAAACCATTCTTGATTAGAGCTTGGTTGAGCTCTAGGATTTTGTTTTCCACAATTTTTTTACTTGTGAAAATATTACCAAATTCCTTCTGGTTCCATTCCTTTATCTTCTGCTTGATGTGTTTTAATCTCTTATGTAGCAGGAACATAGATGATCCTTGAATCTACAGGTCTTCAGCCCACCATTTTCCAATGTTGCTGATGAAATCAGGGTTTGAAAGCCAAATATTTTCAAACCTAAATGGTTTGTTTCTTGGGGTGCTAATGCCCTTGATCTCCATTTGAATCGGCCAGTGATCTAAGCCCCCAAAAGGAAGAATATCTGCTATTATTTCCCTGTCTAGAAGCATGAGCTCTTCAGAGATCATGAATCTGTCTAGCTTGGAAGCTACCTCGGAATCCCCTCCTCTTTTATTGTTCCAGGTGCAAAGACCATTATTTGTCTCAATGTCCACCAGCTTCATGTTTTCTGAAAAACATTGGAAAGCTGAGGAATCTTTGTTTAGTGCTCTTGTGCCCCCTTTTTTCTCCGAGAGAGATCTAATCATGTTGAAATCTCCTCCTATAACCCACGGTAGCCCTGCAAATCTATTTCGAAGGTCCACTAAGGACTCAGTAAACTTGATTTTGTCATGTAACCTTTGAGGGCCATAAACATTCATTACAAGATAAGTGTCCCTATCTCCTACAGGCTGTATAACAACCGATAATACTTCCTTGATGCCTCCGCATCAATAATACCTATTTTTTGGGGATTCCATAGGATGAGGATACCTCCTGGTGTATTTTCTACTTTGACTTCTATAAATTCATATCTCTTGAGCCACTTACTATGGATTTGTCTTATCTTTTGAACAGAGCATTTCATTTCTTGGACAAAAATTATATCTGGAGCTACCTGTTTCATTCTATTATTCAACATTCTCTGTTTTCTTTTGCTTCTTAGACCTCTGATGTTCCAAGTTGTAAACTTCATAATTACATATTGGTAAAGGAGTAGCTGGTTAGGTCTTTCATCTTATCTGAGTCTATCATGAGCTTTCCACATTCCATTAATAGCTCATTTAGCTTTTTTTAGCCCCTTTTCTCCCCGGGTTTCTTGGAGCTAATCCTGGAGTTAATTTTATCGCTTTCATTCCCTGCTTGCCCTATCTTTCAATGTTGTTATCTTCTCCCAAACCCTTTGTCTGAGTTTTCCATAAGAATAACTACTTTATTCGATTACATTCTTCTTGTGGTAGAGATTCTACTCCAGCTGTTGTTCCCTTACTCAATAACCCTTCTAGATCTAGGTTTTCATTGTCGAGAATCTCTTGTAACTCATTGCCTTCCATTTCCATCTCGCTCTGGGTCATTTCCTGATCCATATCCATCTCTGATTCACTCATCATGATCCCTTTCTTTTTTTCCTTTACCTGTTCCTGATCTTGTTCT
Organism: Pinus taeda; assembly: GCA_000404065.3. Lineage (NCBI taxonomy): Eukaryota > Viridiplantae > Streptophyta > Pinopsida > Pinales > Pinaceae > Pinus > Pinus taeda. The sequence continues at coordinate 45,100 of APFE031058492.1, forward strand.
TATTCCTTTTCCTGCTTATCATCTCCATCCTTCATAACTTGATTTTCAACTATTGCATATTCCTCCTCTTCAAGAACATGGAACTGATTTGGCCTCGCTTTTTGGTCTCCACTTTGGTGATGTTTTGGTCCTTTTTTGCTGTTTTTACTTTGTGAGCTACTTGGTGAAAGCCATCTGTTTCTTTTATTGTGTTAGGTTTGATTTTGTTCTCTGCCTTACTGAGAGGACAGTCTCTAAGAAGGTGCCCGTGTTCATGACATTTTCGACATCTAAATGGAATATGCTCGTAGTCAACCGTCTGCACCCATTCCTCATCATAAAACTCCAGTATGACCTCGTCCGGAAGTGCTCCAGATAGATCCATTTCTACACAAATCCTAGCAAAGGAGGTATATTTTCCCCTTCTTGTGGCTTCAGAAGTTTTTACATACCTCTGTAATTTATTTCCTATAGCTATTAGTGATTCTATTTTCCAATAATCTAGAGATAGCGAATAGAGTCTTACCCAAACCAAGACTGAGGTAAAGGTTTCCCGCTCCGGCACGAAGTTCATCATCCATGGCCGCATGTAGAGCCCTGATGTTGCATAGAAGTAGGACCCACCTTTAAACACTCTGTCTTTGTCCTCAATGTTTGCAAACACCACAGTGAAAAAACCCTTGGATCCTAGATGAAGATCAATGCTGCCTTTAGGCTTCCAGTGGTATCTTATCCATGTTTGTAAAGCCTTTTCAGTGGGCCATAGTCCCATGAATTTGCATATGATTGCATAAGTATGCATGTGCTCCCTGTGGGCCTGTAGCTCAGGGTTATTTAAGATTACTCTGGGAGTGACTTCAGCTTTGGGCTTGCACGGTCCCTTTCGTTCCCTGTTTTTTGTCATTATCCTCTTTGTCTTTTGTGCCATCATTCTCCTTCTCCTTGTTGCTTTCTGTTTCCTCTTCCCTATTTTTTCCTCCTTCCATCGTGTTACCTCTTCCTGATTCTAGAGGTGTCTTGCTCTTGTTAACCACTACCTCACTAGAGGAGGGAGTGGATCTCCCTCCTCTGCCCCCATCCATGGAGAAACCCCCACGCAGAAACCCTCGACTTTGGTTTTTCCGCTCTACCGCTTCGCTCCCGCACTCCGAAAAGATCCTTATTCTAGTAAGACTATTACTAGTGAGGTAGATGGTTATATTTCTACCTCATAGATGAATATTTCAAGCAAACAAAAGAAACATGAGGATGATCTATGATTTGATTCAAGTAATTGTAATTTAAGGTTAAATGAAATATATGGAAACTGTATGTGCCTTTGTTTCTTTAAACTCGCACGTGTTCATCGATTTGTTTAAAATAACTCGTGTATACTTCTTGAACTTCCAACTTAATCATTATTTTTCCTCTGAACTCATATGCCTTTGCCAAAAAACTCTATTATATTTTCCAAAACACTCTGTCACATCATGTTTACTTCTTCAACGAGTAGGTTTCCATTCATTAGGTAGGTTTCCATTCATCAGGTAGGTTAACTCATTAGGTAGGTTTCCATCAAGGACAACTCGTCAAGTATGTTTCCATCAAGGACAACACTTAATTCATAATGCCAAAAATCTCCCCATTTGGACTTGATGGAAACCACTTTGGTGTTTGGTCACCACAACATGTAATACATCAAGCCAAGTACCAAGCTACTCTCCAAACACTGATATTTGGTCACCACAACCTGTAATAAATCAAGCCAACCACCAAGCTTGTCAAACACCAAGCTATTCACCAAAAACCAAGCTACTCTCCCCCTTTGACATCAAGGGAAAAGGGTTGACCAATGCTGAATGAAGACTTCCATATATGAATTGTTGAGTATGAACATAGATCATGCTCCCCCTGTGCACATGCTGAAGTTTCTAAAGGATGAACATTGAAGTACATGCCTTTATGACTCATAAGACTTGTCCTAATAGCAAGGACTCAAATGTACATCAATTACCGAATTAGAGTGTGTTTGACATCATTATTACATCAAATTCCCAAACACAGTGGGGTTACAAATTACATCATATGTCCAAAAGGACTTGACCACAATAGTCCATACATGACTGAATTTTACAATGAGTACATCATAGGTATTTACATGACCTTTTCATTAAATGATAGATAATACATTCATAATCGAGACCAAAGACCTCAAAAATATCATGATAGTCATCAACAACTATCATACACCATATATGATCTATAACATGGACATCTCTCAGCAACAACTTATCATCAATTATAAGATAGAACAATGTAGCTTCATTAACATCAACATGTGACCTCGTATGTAGTCACAACATCATAAGTGAGAATCATCATAAGATAGGACAATGTAGCATCATTCTTAAATATGCCATGTTTCCAAGTATCATTCAACAAATGTAGCAGTAGCATATGGCCATGTCTTTACAACATCATTTTCTTGGCCCAAATTATTCATAAGAAGATTTATCACACCAACACCACTCCATCAATATGCAACATAGTCAACTATTCATCATAGAAAATTCATCATTCAAGAACTTCATCGACATAAGCTGCAACACCAAAGAATCATTATGTATGAAGCAAATATAATGGAAACAATGCATTATTAGAAGCACATATAAAATGCTCCCCTGAACCTATGCCAATTTATCACTATTAGATCTGATCATATCATTTCATATATCAGTGAGAATCATCAAGGCATCATCATGAGCCAGTCATCCATCAAGTCATCAAAAACTTATACAAGCCAAAAAGCATTATCAAATAACATCAGAAGGCTGTAACTTTCAACCATCAGAACAGAAAAGGCAATTAATAATTGAATTGAAGCATATTAGACCCTTTTCCTGAGTCTGTCCTATTATTTCTTCATCAAACCAAAATATAATTGATTGTTTAGCTTGAAATCACGTATACACACACCTTTTCTTCATAAGATCCGTGTACAAAAAGTGAAACACTGAAATTTCATACTTTTAGCTCTGCGTGAGTTTCTTTTGTCTGTACCCATTTATTGTTACTTCACCAAAGACAATGTCAGTAGTATAAGTAAAAAAATAAAATAAAAAAACCATGGGAATCAATATGTATTATTCCCGTGAGATTACACATCGTTGATCCTGAGGACTTGATAACCATCTTATATTTCCATGAGATCAAATACCTCTCACCACTTCTACAGTGAGTGTTATAAATATTCATTTAATAATAAGAGACTGCAATAGGCAAAATATTCTTTTACTCTCTCACCACTTCTATAGTCAATGTTATAAATATTCATTTAAGAATAAGAGACTACAATAGGCAAAATATTCTTTTACTCTAAGTTTGATCCTTTCTCATAAATATGAGAATTCTGATCTTCAAACACATACAATTTGTCTCAATTTATGTATCCTCTTATAAATTATCCTCTTATTATGACTTTTCCAGTTACTTCAGTTATAACCTTACACTTGGTCGATGTAAACACAATTATATTTCCCTTATCTTCCATTTTCTTACACTATTATATTCTTCTTTAGCCCTTGAACTAACAAAGCATCAACTGCTGCTCTAGTTTTATTAATTTTGGCTTTAGCTTGTCTTAGAACTTTTACTGAAACATTAGTTCCAAGAAAAACATTACCATGATGATTTTTCCCGAGAGACTCTATTTTACTCTTATCCTAATTTGATGAGAACATTCACTATCTATGTACCATTCATATTCGTCTTCAAATGAGAAGAGAGAAATACCACACCTTATCTGTTCTTCCTTTTCTTGCTTATTGGTGGATCCATATTTTTCAAATTTTCTAATATCATTGTTCTTATTTGGTTTCTTAGCATATTGTCTGAGACGATCCATAGACTTGTTCCTGCATTCTTATGCTACATTCCCAAACTTGTTACAAAACATCCTATATGTTTCATATTCCTTCTATTGCAATCAATGGCTTTGTGACCAAATATATTAAAAGAAAAACAATATTTCTTAAAGTACTTGGAAGTTGATGATCTTTCTATGAGACAGTTATTAGTCTGAAACATTCTACTTCTTCAACTGGCTGCAACATGTCAAAAATTATGGCATATAGAACATTCAACATTATTTATCATGGGAGAAAATTGATTAATAGTTCTATAGTTAGGAGTAAATTATTTCCTTTGAAGATTTTCTTTCCCTGGTTGTTGATGAGGTTGAATTCTTATCTGTTTATTGAGCATTTCAGATTTTGCAATAGAATTCCTTACTTCAGTTTCTGAGCTAGATTCACCTTTAACAGTTTCATGAAAGCAAAGAACAAATTTGATGGCACAATATCTTTGATTACTAAGAATATTATCTAAAATCTTAGTACTATCTTGAAATCACAAATGTTTGTCCTTTTCTTCTAATTTACCTTTTAGGATATTTACCTCAACCTGATATTTCTTTTCCCGCTTCTTCAAGATTTCCTCAATCTTTATTCCTTCCTCCACTTGTTGTTTCAATTTGAGAATCTCTTCTTTCAGTTCATTCGCATGTTCTTCAAAAACTTGAATTAGATCTTCATTCAGCTTATTTGATTTTTCATGATCTGCTCTTAGAGAGATGACCTCATCTTCAATACCTTCACAATATTAGTTAGATGCCATAAGAGCATGATCCTTGTTATCATAAGCCTGCAACTTATCATGTTTTTTTAAAGTAAGATCAAGTTTTGTTCTAAGATCAACAATTTCTTCTAACCTATCTTCTTTTGAATCAACAACTCCATTTGTCATTTTCAACAAATTGTTAGATGTAGGATTACCTATGGGATTTTCATTTGGGACTTCTTCATGTATTTCTTGTAACTTGTGCCATACTTGCTTTGCAGTAGTATAATGCATAACCTTATTCAATATTGAATGAGATATGCTACAAAAGATGTTACTTAAATCTTTATCGTTGTTTTGCACTTCCTTGCCCAATGGAGATGCCACACATCGAGATTCGTTAGATTATGTTTCATTTGTCCTTTCCATTTTTTATAATCATCTTTGCTTAGCATAGGCACATCTGCATTGTCTATTGATTCTAATTTGCCTTGATTTGCTGCTTCAAGAGACTTACTTTCACTTTTACCCATAAGTGCAAACTCAGTAGTTTCACTATCATCATTAATCATTCTTGCATAGATAAGAAAATGGATCACACCTTGAACAATAATCATCACCTACTGATGCTCCGTATTTTTCATTTTTGATCAATAGAAATAGAAAGAGGTTTTCTCTTAGATTTGAATATTTGCTGACTTCTGTCACTGTTATTGCATCTAATATATTCTTGTCAAAATTTTCCCTAAAGGTATCCTTTTCTTTTAGGGCATCAATAAAATTATCATCACACTCATCTTCAAATGCCATAAGTAAATGAAAATCTTAATCAAACTCCCTTCTTCACCATCAGAAAGACCATCACTCTCTTCATGAGTATAAAAACTTCTTTTATTTCAAACCTCTTCTTACTTGGGAGCTTCTTTTTCTTTTTCCTGATTTTCTTTATAAGGACACTTAACAACCTAATGACCAAATCTACCACAAACAAAACATTTGAAAGAAATCTTACCTCTAAATCTTCCAATACCCACTTGGAATTTCTTTACAAAATTTTACTCTTCTTCATCTGATACATAACCTGATTCACTATTTCCTTTATACACCTAAACTATTTATCTATAAAATTATATTAAAATAAAATTTGTAATGATTTTCTTTCAAAACTAAATAGAAATAATGTGAATCAAATAATGTATTTATTTTTCCTTTACCACTTCCGCATTGATGAAAAAATAACTATAACCATGAATATCAATTCTCGTCATTCAATAAACTTCAACTTTATATATTATTGGCTCCCTATATCCTCACATAGGGTTTCAGACTTGCAGTTTTTATTACGTTTACCAATGAATTCTGCCCATAGGTATCTATCTGGATTTTCCTTATTCTCCGTATATCCATAAAAGATAATCTTTGCCGGCCATAGTCACATGTGGCCTCGGCCTTTGATTTTAGTTGTCACATTTTGTGGCTAAATGTGGCTGATACTGCTGCCTTTACCTTGATTGGTTTTAGACTCTAATAACATGAAAATCTCAGAGCTGAAGTTTTATCTAAAAAATTACATACTAAATATTAAAAATACATTTTTCCAACGTACTAAAGAATTTATATCTTAATCATTATTCTTATCCAATGCAAATTTATTTAAGTATGTCTTAGGAATTTATGTCTTAATCATTATTCCTATCAAATGCAAATTTATTTAACAGTAATCTCCTCTCTGCTAGATCACAGAAAGTGAACCCCATCTAACCTAGAAATTGTAATCATCCAAAAAATGGATGAGAATGAAAAAATTTGTTTTAAATTTTTTTTAAAACAAAATTGTGATCTTTTGTTAAGAATAAAATCCTTACCATTCTTTTCCGTGTGATTACGCTGTAATCTATACCAATGGATATGCCGGTTGCCTTCATGGTTTAAAAATAGTTTATTTGGTTAAGAATTTGGATTTTTGGTTTTAATTTTTGCATGGCCTTAGATCTGTTGGGTGGGCAAGTTCATTGGCCTGGCCTTTTTACTCCCGACCCATTTTGAAATTTTGCTGGTATTAGACATTCCCAAAAGTATATATCTATTTTGTTACAGCCAAATGGAGAGCTGAATTGTCTTGCTGAATTTGTATATTTTGTTACATCCAAATAATTGAAATATATTTTGTTACATCCAAATAGAGAGCTGAATTGAAAGAACTTAAGGAGGCCCTACAACACGTCATATAACATCACAAAGACCTAGACCCTATAGGAGATCATCCTTTTGTGATGATCACGATGATGAGATGTGGGAAGATCGACCATGTGTAGAACATGCTCCTCACTTTACCTCAGAAATATTCTTCAATGGGTGTGTTTATCTTTTTAACATTAATACACCTGCATCACTAAGAATTGGATTCATCTTCACCATCTAAAAACAAGATCAACAATCTAGAATTTGAATTTTCCTTGTCATCTAACAACCATATCAAGAATGTGTCATCCCAATACTCATTACCTTCCCCCTCCTTGTCTTTTGTTGTTCCCCAATATTCTTTCAAACTAAGGCTCCCACAAAAGCAGAAAGATGCTGGACTTAATTCATGGCAAATCCCTGGAGTATTCTGGAATCCCATGAACAAGGTTAAAGTTAGTTGTTTGATCTTTGCTCCTATCCTTCAAATTTTAAAATATTTCAAGAATCTATAATGGAGATAAGGATGGTGGACTAAAGTTAAATCAATGACAACTTTTGGGAATATTCTAGAATCTGATGGACAAGAGTAAAGTCAATTGTTTGACCTCACTCCTATGGGTTAGATTTTGGAATATTCTAAATTTTATAATATTCCATGAATCTACAAACTAGATAAGAACATAGCAAAGATGATCATCCTTATCTTCACTGTAGATTTTTGGAAAATTCCAAAATCTCATAGATTGGAGCTAGGTCAAACAATTGACTTTGCTCTTCTTCATGAGATTCCAAAATATTCTCAAAATTTGCAATTGATTTAACTTCAAAAACTGCAATTGATTTAACTTGAACATTTAAGAGGAAATTTATGTGGATTTAACTTGAACATTTAAGAGGAAATTTATGTGGATTGCAGATTCTTGGAGTATCCCATAATGTGACTCATAGGATTGAGGTCAAACAATTGACTTTGTTCATATCCATCAAATTCTAGAATATTCTTGAAATTTGCATTCGAGGTGGGTTAAACACATTCCTCTAAGGTCAAACAAGTGACTTTGCTCCTATCCATCCCATTCTAGACTATTCTTGAAATTTGCAATTGAGTTATATTCAACACCTTCCTCCATCCTTATTTTTATTACATATTTTTCAAAATATTTGGCCAATAGGAAAAAGATAAAACAATTGTCTTTTGTCCTATCCATCAAATTCCATAATATTGTGAAAATCTACAATCCATTTAAGCTTATCATGTTTCCTCTTGTCCCTCAAATTCTATAATATTTTCAAAACCTATGTAGTTAAGAAAACGTGATAACCTTAACTCACTTGTAGATTTTGAAAATATTCAAGAATATGACATGGGAGCAAAGTCAATTGTTTGACCTTTCTCCTATCTGTTAGTTTTGGAATATTTGATGAATCTGTAATCAATATAACCATGAAGGAACAAAAGTGGATAACATACACTCTGATACCTCCTACTTCACTCAATCTTATAATTATTTTTATAGGTTGCACTGTTTGCGGTTGAAAGTATATCCTTTGGAGAATGTTCCATTATTATGCCAACATTTCCATTATTCTGCAACATTCTATGCAAAGGTACCCTCAAGGGTAAACAATAAGCACCATTCAATGAGCTAATGATTAGCTCATTGACTTTCCATTTTCTAGTTGGATGGGAATAAAGTGGGTTCTAATGGATAAGATGACTCATTATCATTCCATGTTATCCATTAGATGGAAATTATATGGTATTTAATAGAGAAGGCTAGGGAAATTAGGGATGAGGTTTATCAAGAGGTGGCTTGCTTGGTAGTATGAAAACTATAAGAACTAGGAAGTGATTCACTTATTTTTTCACTCGTAGATGTCTTACCATCTTATCCATTGTATGGGAATAATATAGTACTTAATGGACATGATGGAAAGAGAGTGCATCAGTGAGATAATCATTGTGTCACTACCTAAAGCTAGATGTCTTACCATCTTATCCATTTGATGGGAATAATATAGTATTTAATGGACATGATGGAAAGGGAGTGCATGAGTGAGATAATTATCGTGTCACTTCCTAGTGCTTTTTGTTCTCACTATGCAACTCATCTTTACTTTCTTCGGCCAACCCATTAACCTTTCTTATACCAATACCACTACTACTAGTGAGGTATATGGTTCTATTTCCTCCTCCTAGATGAAGATGTCAAGAAACGAATAGAAACATGAGAACTATCTGTGATTTGTTTCAAGTAATTGTAGTTTAGGGTTCAATAAAATATATTAAATAAGAAGCCATACATTGAATATAATGATATTAATTCTTACATATATTTGTCACTCTATATAGGTGACATATATAGACCTAATATTAAGTAGTGAAATTGTTGCATTGAGGGGTCTCCTGTCCCACAAAGAACGGTGATCTATGATATATTTAATTAACTCTAATTTAAGGTTGAATAAAATATATTAAATAAGAAGACATACATTGGTTATAATGATAGAGATTGTTATGTATAATTTCTATAAACTTGGTTCATCTTAATGGGAAAGTTAGTGTTTGTTGTGCTAAATTCTTCTTCGGAATATGTTAAAGTGTTTGAAGGTTAGTGAAGTAGATTGCAAGTTTAACCATGGGGTTTTGATGTGTTTTTCTATAAATTTTATGAACAAATTAACATAAACAAAACACTAAACAACAACATATAAGACATGAACATCACCAAAACCGTATCACAATAGCATATGATGAAGGAGTTCACCCAGCCTTGGCTACGCCTCCTTGGTCCAACTTTCAATGGCTTTTCCCTCTTCAATTATGCTCAAAAGTGTGATTGCATACATTTACAATGCTCAAACAACTCTCAAACACTCCAATGGCTCCATAATGTCCAAAAATTCCTATCTAGCCTCCTCTTGCTCCCAAATTGGTCAAAAAAAAAAAAAAATTATGGCTTCCCCTATAGCTCTTGCACTATTCTCTCTAAAAATTCCCCAAACCCGATACATATCCTATAATTTTGCCCTATTTCCGCTAACAGAGCAACAAATTGGCAAAAATTTAGCGCAGTTTGTGCAACAAATAATTTTTCTGCTCATGCCTTAAGTCCAAAAATCTGGGTCATGTGGGGTCCACATGCCCAGAGGCAAGGGCAAACTGTCCACCCCCGCTAGCCAGGCCCTTGTTCCTCCACCCTTAATTCCAGCCTTGGGCTGTATGCACATTTATATAAGGTTAGTGGGGTTGGGGCTAAGCCCTAGCCCCTGGTCTCGCCCCTACTCCTTTTGTTCATGGTGACTAGGGTTGGGGCTAGCCCTCGACCCTTACCCCATATCCACCCCCACTTATGATATAAATATAAATTGCTAGGGTTCTTTAAAAGATAACCATTGTGGTGCGTTGGTGATTGCAGATAATGGTAGGCATGAGGTCCATGAATCGTACCTTGTGGGGTCTAGTTCAAACCCTTAACAAATATTGGTGGCCCCCATGCTACCATGTGGTGGCCTCTGTTTGGGCCACGTGGCATCTTATGGTTGGCCACCAACCCACCAACCAGAAAACTCACACATCAGTGCCAACGGACCAAACAACATCCTGAAACTTGGTGCCACTTGATTCACTAAAGGACCGCAGTCATATGCACATTCACCTTGCCACGTAGGCATGCCCAATCAATACCAGCAGTATGAACTACCCACGAGGGTGTCACAATTTTTCCAAATTCATTTGTTTTGGAAAACAAATAGAACATGTTTGTTGGATCATACACAGTCTGTTCTGTGTGAAATGAGTTACGCCGAATCTAGGATGATGATCACTACATAGTCATTCATGTTCCACACCAATCTGACAACTTTTAATTTTGAGAAAATTTTTGATCAAGAGATCACTCCTCCCCACTAGAAGTTTTTGGACCCCAAAAGATCACTTTCAGTTCTTCAACAAGTGAGGGTATATTTCCCTCACCTTTCTAATCTCGATCCATTTGGCCTTAGAAGGATTTGTTCCTTTGAGCCCCACACGAAGCTAGTCTACACTGCCTTGTTTTGAAGTCCTTCTTTTTATGTCAAGAATGGTTTCTTGCTAAATCTCATGAAGGTATTCTTCCCTTGAAGCCTTTCCTTTCTAATGTGAAGCCAAACTTCATCACCGACTTGGAACTTGCAATCCACATGATGCTTGTCATGCCTTTGTCCTTTCCTTGGCTCTTTTCAAGATGATCTTGAATTGTTTGAGGCATGATTTGGAATCATTCAATGAACATTTTGGATTTGTCCATGTCACCATGAATAGAAACATCCTTCCTTTTTTTCCAAAGAAAAAATCGAACTTTTTATAACCAAAATAAAAAGTTACATAGTATATGCCTAAGCATTCATTTTGTTGTATGATTTGCAAATCATAGAGCTCCACAGGATGTGATTATCAGTCCTATCTAAAAAACATGAAGGAAAAGATGACCACTGATCTGAGGCATGGGCCTCCTCATATCGAGGGAAACAACCTGTGTCCCCAACTCAAAAAATAGTGAATAACATTTTATGATAATATCAGAATGTATCCAAGTAAAGGAAAATGTTGCTTACACTTCTCCGGTCTCCTCATAGAGCATAGAAATATCCTTCTTACCAAAGATGGTAAAAAAAATTATGATGCAAATGGTAATCAATTTCCCCTACATGGTTCTCTTGACTAAAGCTTAAATGTACATTTTGAAAGTATGCATATTGTTGAACATAAATTTCATGCAAAACAAAATTATGCTTGAGTAAAGTAGTTGCACTAAACATAGGCCTAGAGATCATATCATCAACCTTGTTGTATGTACCTTTCTTATACCTGTTTACCAAGTGGAATTGTTGTAAGGATCCCATCTGTCGGAAGTGCCTTGATTGTTGCAACTTTGGCACTGCACCATTAAAAATTTCTGAATGACATGAAATGTACCATATTGGATGAGGATTGTGCCCATGGCATAGTTGCTTGCAAGTACATGAGTTGAAACTATATTTTATTTCAATACATCAAATGATTTTTGTTGGTTTCCTCCCCACTGGAAGACCTTGTCCACACTAGTCAATGCATGCAAATGAATTGCGATAAAAGAAAAGTTAGCAATAAACTTACTCCAATACTGGGTTGTTCCCAAAAAACTTCTTACTCGAGTCACTGTCTTGGGAGGTTTCCAATTCATCTTGACATCAACCTTGGAGGGGCTATCTTCAACTCACCTCCTCCAACAATATGCCTCAAGAACACCAAAGAAGTTTTACCAAATTCACACTTTGCAATCTTCTAAAACAATTGTTCTTTCTTCAAGACATCACATAATTTTCTCACATGCATGACATGTTCATCAAGAGATTTTCCTAAAGCTAATATGTCATCTAAATAGACTATCTCATCTATAAATGGCTCCGATACATTATTCATCATACGCACGAAAGTAGTAGGAGCATGGAAAAGAAAAAAAATCATAACTATCCATTCAAACAAACCTTTCTTTGTTTTGAATGTCGTCTTCCATGTGTCTCCTTCAGCAATTCTACATTGATGATAACCACTCCTTAAGTTCCACTTAGTGACATGGATTCCATTCTTCTTGCAGACCAAAATGATAGGTGACCCATATGGCGAAGGAGATGGTCAGATGATCCCTTTGTTCGACAACTCTTGGGTTTTCTTTTGTATTTATGCATTTTCCATTATTGACATCCTGTACATGCTAATGGTATTTCATGTTGGATTCCCCTCTTGAGAGGTAATCCCTTTGGTTCCTGAAACATCTCATCATATTGGTTAACTATATCAACAAAATCAAATTTCAATTTTGTATCACAACCTTCAAACACTTCATCATCAACATCATTATTTGGTTTGATCATAAGAAGCACTAAATTATTGCTTGAATTCACTAGTCTTTTCATCTTCCCTGCATGAACTAATGAAAGATTTAGTTTCTTTTTATGATCTCTCACAATATACTGCACACCAAATTTGAACAAGTGGTACTTGTTTTCATGGCGATAGAAGATTTTTTATCTATCATAGAGGTAAGGACTACCCAAAACAATTCCTAAAATATAAATTGGTACAACGTCTAATTCAACTTCGTCAATGAAGTTTGTTGTGATTGCAAACCAAAGAATGCATTTCCTTGTAACTTGTAAGCTTGTGTCCTTGCATATCCAACCTAATGGATATGGCTTCAGATGTGAAATGGTCTCAAGATTAATTTTCTTGATTAAGTCTTCAGATATCAAGTTGGCTTGAGACCCACTATCAAATAGTGTGTCGATTTTTGTATGTTTTGCAATAACCCTCAAATGAAATAATTCAATCCTTGTTCCTTCATTTAGATTTCTAGTGTGACAATTTTATGTACTAGTGCTAGCAATGGATTCTTTTCCTATTATACCCATGGCTGTAATTTTAGTTTCATCAGCCAAATCGGATCCCAAATGGTCTTGAATGGTTGTAGTTGTCCTTTTTTTTCCTTTGTTGTTGAGTTTCTTAGTCCTCATGTCTGAATGAAGTTTCCAACAATGGTCTTTATCGTGACCTTCTTTGGAACAATGTTTGCATGCTATTTTCTCTCTTTCTTTCTTAATGCTTGCATTTTTCTTTTCCTTCCCTTTCTCTTCATTTTTAAATGGCTTCTTTTTACCCTCTTCAGGAATATTTTTCCATCTTGCCTCAAGATGAGTGGCTTGCACACAAATCTCATCTAGAATATTGGGATTAAACATAAGTATCATATTTCTAAGGTAACTGTGTAATCCCCCTATATACTTCAACAACATGTCTTGTGATTTCAAATCTACACGTAAAATTAGAGACCTTATTCTAAATTCTTGGGTGTAATCTTGCACTTTTTAACCTTGAAGTTGTCTAAAGTTCTGCCAATTCATGATGCCTTTCTGCATATATGCTAGAGGATAAAAATGTCTTTTAATTGAAGAAATGGAATTATACCAACGAATTGAGATCTTACCATGTTTTTCTTATCTCTTCTTCTGTCTTGGATTCCCACCAAATTACTGTTGCACCCTCTAGTCTCAAGGAAGCTAGTTGAATCTTTGTGTCATCATCATGAAGGTTTTGAATTATGTAATAGACCTCCAACTGATGAACCCAATTGTCAAGATTCTCTTCATTCACTTCACCATTATACATAGGCAACTCAAAATTAATATCAAGTTTTAAGAGGGGTGTTTTACCAATTCCTTTTGAGGTATGTTGATGAGTATGAATAAGGGCGGAGTAAGGGTTGTATTAATGGAAGAGGATGAAGATGCCTGTGAAGATGAAGATGAAGATGATGTTCGAGATGGTGGAGGTTTACCTCCATTTCCATTACCTCCTCCTCCTAAATAACCTTCTTCTTTTGGAGGTTTGGAGCTTTCACCTTATAGTCTTGTATTCCTCTCTTCATAGAGGATTGTCACCATCTCTGATGGGCCTCTAAATTAGACATAAATTAAGGTCCATGCCTCTAAATTAGGCATAAATTAAGGCCCATTTGACCATCCTTCAGCACATTAAATCTCTCTTTTTGCATTAGATAATGTATTTTTAACTTTAATATGTTCATTAGGAAGGTTTATGGATAATTGCATATTTGTGCTTAATATTCTTTATTTTTGTGGAATATTGTGAGAATATTAGGCACATTATGAAGATTTGGAGGAGGAGATAATTTAGGTACTTTCTCCCTATTACAGGAGGATCAATATTAAATAATAAATCAACAATATATTGTGGAATTATAGCACAAATTGTGGAGCTCCAGTGATTGAGAAAATATAGGAATGTGTTTCCTTCCATTTAGCGCATATTCCTAGTATTGGAAACCAGATCCACTAATCAAGGGATTTTGGTGGGGAAAGCTTCCTCCTTTCATGGGGAATGGTTCCTAATCATTTTGTATAAGTACCAAGTTGAAATTTCCTCTCAGCGGGGGTGGGGGGGCAGGGGGGTTATTAGTTTTCTTGTGGAGAGAACTCATATTTTTGCAGCTCCATTCTCATTTCTTGCAGGGATGTAATTGTATTGATGGAAATAATAAAGATTGGTGCCATGTTCAGCTTATAAATCTTGGTATCCTCTATAGGACTCTGAGTTTCCTTGGGCTTGTCCATCCTAGGAGCCTCAGAGTCCTTTTGTATCATTTTATTTTCTTCTTTTCACTTCTTATTTACATGCATCTCTGGTTTTTGTTTCTTTCTATTTCTGCATTTAGTATTAATGATTTCTTGTTGTAGGATTAGGCTGAATGGTTGATGTAAGTTATTTTGCAGGATCACAAGTATCATTTAATACTTGGAAATGATTTGGAATTTTATAGTAATCATTGAGCTACTTGGATTAGTTTCCTTATTCCCAAATCTAGATTTCTGGAACTCCTTTGTGGCAAATAACAGTAATTTTCTACTATTTTTTAGAGCATGCTAGCGAGATTTAATCAAGTTGGTTCCACTTGCATTAGATCAAAAAAAAATTATAGTTAATAAAAAAAAACTACCCCATTTTATTTTCACATTATTATGATAGGTATTTGATAGATTTACTAGCTCACTAGTTCTCGAATTTCTAGAATTTAGACAAGTAATTTTCTAGTTTTTTTTAGCATGGGTTAACAAAGGTATTTTTGAGTGATTCAACATGGAATGGAGACCTAATATATCCTATTCAATAAAAAAAATTGTCCCATCTAATTTGGATTTGATTTGGTTGGTGATTCGATGAATTATAACTCCCTAGAGAAAATGTGTTGTTTCGTGTAGTAGTAGTACACGAAACCCTGTAGTATCCTTCCAACATGCATATACTTGCCCAAATTCACTCAAGAATCTTCGTTATTGTCCCTTAAAGTTGAATAAAGGACCCTAGGCTCTAAATCAATTATTATGGAAGACTAAACACCACTTAGGACTTGCCTCTTTACCCATGCAAAACATTTCAACGATTTGGGCTAATGGACAGATTTATGAAATGGGTAATACAATGATGAGTTTATTGATTACCACATCCAATGAACTTCATTAATGGATCTAAAGTATTTGAAATGTAATTTTTGACATTTAGTTCATGATATTTACTCTATGCAACTAGAATAGGTTTCTTTCCTTGTACTTTCTTTCTTGCAACAGCTTGACATTTCTATTTCGAGCTTTTCATTTTCTGCAATTAGTTTAGGATTTGACTTTAGTACATGCACTCCATTATATCGTGACAGAAAAGGAAGGAAACATTGTATATTTCACATATAGAGTTGATACCTCTTAAGTTTGTTCGAACCTCAGGTTGATAATAAGAGTCAGTAGCCTTGGAAGTTGCAACATTATTGTTGCAATACTGAGGCTCATCACTTTTTGGTGTTGTTGTCAGGGAGGTGTCAAAGTATGCATTGTTTTCTTCCCTAGTTGATTAATTCATTTTTACTTTTTTCAAAAATATAAAAATTTCATTAGGAATCTTGCATTTCATTAGCATTCTAGTTCATTTTTTTAAAACAAAAATGATACTTCTCCAACACCAACCTACCCCCCATTTGATCATGTGGTGCAATAACAACCACATCACTATCCACTTTTGCAGGTAGAATAAGAAGAGATGACAAATAATGTAGAATAAATGGATGTAGATGATGACAATGAGGAATATCCTCTCAGATTTCCCATTCAAGATACTGATAGTAGTCTGCACATGAAGAACATCCCTCCATCGTTTCTTCCAAAATTTCATGGTCTAAGGTCATAGGATCCGGAAACCTTTCTCTTTGAATTTGAAATAATCTGTAGATCTTATGGTTACTTACTAAACAATAAAAAATTGAGATTGTTTCTGGCAACAATGAAGGATAGAGCTCTTAAATGGTTCATGAGTTTAGGGACTAATTTGATAAGATCATAGAATGATATGAAAAATATATTTCTAGAAAAATATAGAGATCACGATCTTAAGGAAGAAATATTTAGAATGAATAAAAAATAATGAGAGTAAAGGATCTAATAGAGAGGTTCATGTATAACATTAAGAGGGAAAAACTACATCATTTATGATTTGACCCACTAAAAACCCTCTTACTTAGAACAATTAGGGAGGAGTGGATTGATCTCCTTGATCTCATGAGTAGAGGTGATGTATACCAATTATCATTTGAAGAAATTTGTAAAACACGCAAACACATATCAAGAGGAATGGAAAGAGTAATTCAATCAACATCAATATCGGTAAGTCAAGCTAAACTTGGAAATTTGCTTGATAACTTAAAAAAAAAAATTCTTAGGATTCTAAGTGAATTAGTAGAAATGTTAAGAATACAAAATGAGAAAAAAGAAGATGTTGATATTTGTGTTGTCCATGCAGAATCACATGATCTTAAATGTTTCTTTTCATTGGTAAGGTTGAAGGAATTTTACCAAGAGGACAATCGAGAAAGTCAATTGCCAATGCAGCTATGTTATGTAGCTCCAAGAGGACCATGGCAGCTTATTCAACCTGATATGATGCAAGAGCCTAATTCACAATTTCAATCTTATTAACATCCATCTAAAAGTAATTGGAGCACACCCTTTGCTTAGCAACATTGTCCATATCAACCCCAAAACCAATCTTCGCAACAAGTTTGGAAAGGAACTTATGGAATCCATACACAATATCCTCAATATTTCCCTCAAGATCCTCCATACCCAACTCCATGTTATCCCTACCATCCACCTCCACCACAACCACAACCCCAACCACATCCATCTCAAATATCCACTCCCACTCAACTACTTGTACCACCATTTCAAACCCACACATTGAACTAGGTCAACCCACTTACAATGTTGGGGTACAACACTTCTAAACATCTCCTCTTGATCTAAATGGTATTCACCATAGCTTAGGAAGAATATTGTAAAAAAGAGATTCTCTTGATATCATTGAAGGACCGCATCTAGAAGAAGAATATTCAAATGAGGATACTAAAGGATCATGGGCTACATTTGATGAAGAGAAAACATCAAAATCATAGAGTGAGAAAATTCCCTTATGGTTACCATAAAGTCCTCCATGTGTTCAAGAGAACAATCAGCAAAAAGAGGTAGATTTGAAGGTCATGGAAGAAGAAGATATCCAAAATGATCCAACTTAGCAAGTGGACAAGAGGCATCACAACTGTATTGAAATATGGCTCCAAACAGTCACTAAGTTGCAACAATAATCTCTTCTTTAACTATGCTTGATATCATCAAAGTCAAAGCATTGAGTCTCTTACATCCAAGTACATGTCAAAGAATACATTTCAAGTCTACACATCATTTTTTATCTATCATCTTGATGTGCACTTGGCTTCATTGGAAGTATGTGTACACTTGAAAATGAATTTGTATTTTCAAGTAGAGTAGGATAGGAAAAGAAATAAAAATTGAAAAATGAGAGAAAAAAAATATCTCAAGTGAAAACCTCGTTTGAGGTGCTAGAGATTGGCTCATTGATTGAAAATCTCCATGAGGCAGTCAATGGGGTTGGGAAAAAAGAAGAAAAAAAGAGAAAAAGAAAAGATCTTAGGTGAAAACCTCCTTTGAGGCGCCTAGACACACCTACGAGTTGAAAACCTCATTGAGGTGGCTAGCAGGCCTAGAAGAAAAAAAAAGGAAAAAATAAAAAAATCTTTGCTCCATGTATCTTTTTGATGTATGTACGTTCTCTCCAACATTTGCAAGAAACAAAAACAATTTGGCACCAAAGAAAAGAAAACTTGGTCAAAATTCTAGTAAAAGGAAGTCAAACTTGGACTTTCTCCTCCTTTGCTCAGATGCTCCAGAAGTACCAAGGCCATGCAAATCCATCACCCTCATCTATTTCCACCATCCACTCATCATTCTCAAGCTTTTACCACTCATTTTCCTTTTTATCCTGAAATACTACACGAATTCTTTGTTTTGCTACAAGAAACAGAAATACATAGAGCATAAATTCATTTTTGTCATAGTTTGAAAATCATGCATCAATTTTCCAAGTTGTTTCAGGTGGAGATGCATATGGATGATGGTAACGTCCTCAAGCGATTTCAACAAATTACAGTGCACAGTTTTCAAGAAATCGACCTCCATCACCTATAACCATTTTTTAATTTTCTTGGTATTCGTGCATCCATTTAAAAATCAGTTTCATGAGAAGATGCATATGGATGATGGTAACATGTCCAAAAACTTTCATAAAATTCTAGTGCATGGTTTCCAAGAAATCGACCTCCATCAACTTCAACCAATTTTAATTTTTCTTGAGATTTGTGCATCCATTGGCCAATTGTTTTTTATGGGGAGGTGCATAAGGATAATGGAAACATGCACAGAAAAATTCAAGTCAATCCATTCTACCGTTTGGGAGATATGGACAAAACAAGGCAAATGTGTTGTTTCATGTAGTACTACTACAGGATGTCCTAGTTCTTCTACATGATGCCTTGTTTTACTACAGGAATTAGGCTGAAAGCTTAGGATATGGTAGGAAAGGTAGAATGAAGTGTGGGAAAGGTGTCTAATGGTGGAACAAGGTACAAGGAAGGTGAACATCACCCATGGACAAACCCATCACTCCAAGAAGGCTAGATTTGACTAAGATAGCTTGCTTATTGTAACTAGAAGACAGAGGTTTAGAATCACCAAGCTATGAAGACCTATGCAGAAGCAAAAAAAAGGAAATCATCACCTCGAGAGGACCATGGATGGATCATCAAATCAACAATAACATGCATATCTCTCCAACAACCATCAGGTAGGTACATGTATGCAATATTCTTAAACTATTTTCTTGAGCATATTATAGTTAGAAATGTGTTGACAATACATGAGAGATGAGGTTTTATAAGCTAAGGATGGGTTAGCAGTATCGGCTGCCTTCAACTACTTAATTGTAGTTCACTCCTTCACTCATGCAATGTGGAAAAGTGAAATTAGAAAGGGTGATAATTTCGAGGAATGGGGACAACAGTTAAAAGAAGAAATTCATGCAAAGGTGAAGTGTCCACAACACTCCAAGCCCTCCATCCACTTCATATCCACTATATATCCATCATTCATCCATCCTATTTAATAAGAAAAAAATTATTATTTTTCAAGAACAAACTGTGCACTTTGTCTCACCCCAAAAATTTCTTGAAAAAACACATAGAGCACATCCTGTCCATTTTCACAAACCTACACTACTCCCCCTAAGCCCTAGCATCATCCTTTAAACCCTCTACATCATTTCTCATCACTCCCATATAGTTAGAAGACCCTGAAAGAGGAGGAATGACTGCTACAGTAAGGCATAATGCTGCTACAAGAAGGAAGGAACAAATTGTGCTAAAACTCAAAATGGTAGTGCCTAAGAGAGACCTAGTCAAAACAGAGAACTCCAAGGCCATTGGGAAATCATCTAGGCCACAAAAGAGAAGAACAAGGCAACAAAAGGCAATAAGGCCTTCACCATCAAAACATAACTCAAATTGCAGCGATGAAAACAGATTTTCCAAGAGGTCTCTACTCTCTTTCTAGCTTTTGTTGAAGGCCTAAAAGATGTTATAGAAATGGGAGAAATGTATGGAAGTCAAGTTCAGGGCCTACCCTAGGCTCATACTATCACTTTACTCAAAATAGGTTTAAACAGGGTTTCCTATACTACTATAGGAATTGCTATAGGGTTTCTTGTAGTACCACAGGAACCACTACATTATTTCTTGTAGTTTTTACACGAATTACTATAGGATGTCCTAGTTCTTATCTAAAGGAATTTTGAAGGTTTCATAGGTGTCAAAATGGTCGAACAAGGTAGTATAAGGTTAGAAAATGATTTCAAAGACCTTTCCAAACTGAAAAATATTCAAGAACCCATCTTGAATAAGCGGAAGAAGGCAGATTAATGGTCTTAGGAAACACTATGATGTTTTCTATACACAAGCAATTTTGGAAAAATAAGTGAAAATGGAATAAAGGTTTCAAGGGAAAGGATATGAATGAAATGGATCTACCAGCCAACAGAGTTCACTTTCAAAGAGGAAAGCTATGTTTTTTTGCTTGAGAGATTGTTAAACAATCATGAAAAGAACAACTACATTTTTGGGCTTGTCCTTGCAGAACTTACAACTAAGATTCTAAAGAGAAAATACTGAGGAATCATAAGAGATAGGCCACCAGGGCCATGAATGGGGCACAATGAGGTCACTAATTTTCTCATAGGATGAGCAAAACTTTTAGCAGGGGGTATGATGGGTCTCTAAATTAGACATAAATTAAGGCCCATGCCTCTAAATTAGACATAAATTAAGGCTCATCTGACCATCTTGTAGCACATTAGACATATCATTTTGCATTAGATAATGTATTTGTAACTTTAATATGTTCATTAGGAAGGTTTATGAATAATTGCATATTTGTGCATAATATTATTTATTTTTGTGGAATATTGTTAGAATATTGGGCACATTATGAAGATTTGGAGGAAGAGATAATTTAGGGAATTTCTCCCTACTACAGGGGAATCAATATTAAATAATATATCAAAGATATATTATGGAATTATGGCATAGATTGTGGAGATACAATGATTGAGAAAATCTAGGAATGTGTTCCTTGCCATTTAATGCACATTCCTAGTATTGGGAACCCGATCCACTAATTAAGGGATTTTGGTGGGTAAAGCTTCCTCCTTTCATGGAGAATTGTTCCTAATCATTTTATATAAGTACCAAGTTGAATTTTCCTCTAGGGAGGATTTTTATTAGTCTTCTTATGGAGAGAACTCGTATTTGTGTAGCTCCATTGTCATTTCTTGCAAAGATGTAATTGTATTGATGGAAATAATAAGTATTGGGACCATGTTCAGCTTATAAATCCTGGTCTCCTCCATAGGACTCTGAGTTCCTTGGGCTTCGCTATCACAGGAGCCTCAAATCCCTTTTGTATCATTTTATTTTCTTATTTTCACTTCTTATTCACATGCATCTCTTGTTCTTGTTTCTTTCTCTTTCCGCATTTAGTATTAATGTTTTCTTGTTGTAGGATTGGGTTAAATGGTTGATGTAAATTCTTTTGTAGGATCATAAGCATCGCTTCATCCTTGGAAAATCTCTGGAAGTTCATAGTAATCATTGGGCTACTTGGATTAGTTTTCTTATTCCCAAATCTAGATTTCTGGAACTCCTTTGTGGCAAATAACAATAAATTTCTACTATTTTTTAGAGAATGTTAAAGAGCTTCAATAAAGTTGGTTCCACTTGCATTAGATCAAAAAAACATTCTAGTTAATAACAAAATTAACCTCATTTCATTTGAAGTTGATTATGTTAGGCATTTGATATATTTACTAGCTCACTAGCTCTCGAATTTCTAGATTTTGGAATAGTAATTTTTGGCCATTTTTTAGCATGGGTTAACAAAGGTAGTTTGGAGTGATTCCACTTGGAATGAAAAATTAAAACATTCTAGTCAATAACAAAAAATTTCACATCCAATTTGGATTTTATTTGGTTCATCATTCAATTAATTATAACTCCCTAGAGAAAATCTGTTGTTTCCTGTAGTAATACTACATGAAACCTGTAGTAGCCTTCCAACATGCATATAATTGCCCATATTCACTCAAGAATCTTAGTTATTTTCCCTTAGGGTTGAATCAATACCATGAGGCACTAAATAAATGATCAAGGAAGACCAAAGACCACTTAATACTTGCCTCTTTACCCATACAAAACATTTCATCGATTTGGGCTAATGGACAGATTTATGAAATGGGTAACACAATGATGATTTTATTGATTGCCACATCTAATGAAATTTGTTAATGGATCTAAATTTTTTTAAATTTAATGGTTGACACTTAATTCATGATATTTACTTTATGCAATTAGAATATGTTTCTTTCCTTGTACATTATTTCTTGCAATAGGTTGAGGTTTTGATTTCGAGCATTTCATTTTCTGCAATTAGTTTAGGATTTGACTTCAGTACATACACTACATTAAATCATGATAGAAAAGGAATGAAAAAATGTATGCTTCACATATATTGTTGATACCTCTTAAGTTTGTAGGAACCTCGGGTTGATAATTAAAGTTGGTAGCCTTGGGAGTTGTAGCATTCTTGTTGCAATACCGAGGCTCATCAATGTATGTCATGTCAAAGAAAGCCTTCCTAAAAAACTTCTCATCCTCTGACATATTTGTAGGCTCTCCTTCATGTGACATGCTTGCTGAAGCCTCAACTGCAATTTGAGGTAGAACTGGTGGTGGAGATTGTGGCAATCTTTCTCTCCTTCTGCTTGTCCCAACTTCAAAACCTTCAACCACAAGCTTTCCTTCTCCTCTCTTGAGTTTCAACCTTGTAAGCATCACATTCACTTGAAAACAGTTAAATCCTCCTTGCATAAAGAAAACCAAGATCACTGATACCAAACTTGATCTGAATGGGAAAGCTAGTGTTTTTTGTGCTAAATTCCTCTTTAGAATGTGTTAAAGTGGTTGAAGGTTTATGAAGTAAATTGCAATTTCAACCATGAGTTTTGATGTGTATTTATGTAAATTTTATGAAAAAATTAACATAAAAAAAAAACATTGAACAACAACATCTAACATAAATGAACATCAACAAAATAGTATCACAACAACACATGATTAAGGAATTCACCCTACCTCGACTACATCTCCTTTGTCCATCTTTCAGTGGCTTGGCCCTCTTCAATTATGCTCAAAAGCATGATTACATACATTTACAATGCTCAAACAACTCTGAAACCTGCTCCAATGGCTCGAGAATACCAAAAAATACTTGTCTAGCCTCTTCTTTCTCCCAAATTTGTCAAAACGGAAAACGTTACGACTTCCCCTAGGTCTTGCACTATTCGCTATACAAATTCCCCAAAATCCAGCACTTATCCTACAATTTCGCCCAAATTTCCACTAACAGAGTGAAAATTTGGCCCAAATCATGGAATGGATCATTTTTCTGCTGATGCCTTAAGTCCAAAAAAATGGGTCATATGGGGGCTAGGGCTAACCATCTGCCCCCACCGACCGAGCCCTCGGTTCCAACGTTGGATTGTATGTTGGGGGCCCTAGTCGTGCCCCTAGTGCTTTTGGGCATGGTAACCAAGGCTGGGGCTAGCCCTCAGCCCTCACCCCATATCCAAACCCACTTATGATATAAATATAAATTAGTGGAGTTCTTTAAACAAGAACCGTTGTGGCATGTTGGTGATTGTAGATATTGGTAGGCATGAGGTCCATAGCTTGAACCCTGTGAAATCGAGTTCGGACCCTTAACAAATTTTGGTGGTCCCTATTTTGCCAGATGGTGGCCTCTAGTTGGGCCATGTGGCAACCTATAGTTTTCCACCAACCCACTAACTAGAAATTGATGCATCAACGCAAATGAATCAAACAACATCCTAACACTTAGTGCCACCTGATCGGAACAAGGACCCCAGTCATATGCATAGTCACCCTATCATGTAGGCATGCCTAGTTAGTTCCACATCAGAAGTACAAACTGCTAACTCGCCTGTCACAATTTGCCAAATTAACATGTTTTGGAAAACAAACAGAACATGTTTCTAGGAGCATACTGAGTCTGTTTCGTGTGAAACGAGTTGCACTAGATTCAGGACAATGAGCACTACACAGTCATTCAGGTTCCATACTAGTCCAACAACTTTTAATTTTGATAAAAAAAAATAGCACCTAATCATTGGTAGAATTGCAATTCCTCAAGAAATTTAATCTAAAGACATAGTTCTAATCTACTCATATGTGGAATGAAATTCACAATTTAGAACAACATGGATAAACATGCACTAAGAAAAACCACAAATGCATAGTGATTTCTAGGGGAACCCAATTGGAAAAAACCCTCAAGTCTGTTTGCATTAATTAATGGATTAAGAAACTATTACAATTGTTAGCTCCAACTCTAAGCTAAACTTGAAAAGAATAATTGTTCCCCTGCTCAATGAACAAGCTTTGGCCAACACTTAGCCAAATATTTTCTCACCAAGGTCCCTATTTCCTTTTGCAAATAATGAGGAAAATAGCCCCTATTCTTTAGGATTTTCCTCCATAATGATTGCACAATTCCCAAGGATTAATCACTGATTGCATGCAACACCTGTACACACAACACTAGTTTACAATTGATGTTACACTACCTTGGAATCTCCACCATAAGTGAGAAATTCGAATTCCTTGCATCGATGAGCAATTTTTGTTTGATTGATGAGTTAACTGGATAATCTCTAAGTTAGGCTATTATACCATTGCCCAACTGAGCTCAACTAGTTCTATTAAATGTTAGAACTAGTTTAATTCAATACAACTAGAAATGATTAAACACAATTACTATAAATTAGAAATCACACATGCATAATTGAACCTCAAGCCCTCTAACTCGAATTTACTGAGCTAACTAAGTGACAAGATCCATGTCACCTGACTTAACTACCTCCAAGTTATTTGTTGATGTGGAAATTTTGAATATTCTCAATTTGACCACGGCTAAGAAAAATTGAGCCTTTCTTGCTACACTTCTCAACACTCCCTCTTAGCAGGAAAGGGATTATAAACCACCCCTATCCTCCACCTTTGGAATTTGAACTTCCCTCTTGACAAAGTCTTTGTCAAGATGTCGCCATCTTGTTCCTCAGTCAGAATGTGTTGTAGCAATATTATCCTCCTCTGCACATACTCTCGTAAATGATGATACCATATATCTATATGCTAAATCGATCGTGAAATAATGGATTCTTAGAGAGCTTAACGCAACTTTGATTATCACAATGGATCACAGTTGCATCCATCTCCTAACCAAACAGTCCCACAAGTATCTTTCTCATCTGAGTCACCTCATATTTTGCTTGAGTTGTATCCACGTATTTAGCTTATGCTCAGATAAGTGCCATAGACCTCTGCTTTGTGTTGTACAAAGAAATTGTTGCAGAACTAGCATTGAAAATTGTAACTAATGTACTCTTTCAGTCAGATGACTCCCTGCCCAATCTACATGTGTGAAGCCATGCAACTTCACTCCCTCTGTCTATTTGTAGCATAATCCATACTCGGTAGTGCCTTTGAGGTACCGTAAAGCATGCTCTGTTTCCTTCTAATACAATTTGGTCAGCCTAACTATAGCTTGGATCACCTAGTTGACTACATAACACATATATGGTCATGTGTTCACATGATACATTAGTGAACCCACTCGCTTTTGGTAAATGGTAGCATCAACCTCTTCACCAGAAGTGGCATTATCCTTCCTCTAGTTGGTTGTTAGAGGTATCTCCATGGGATTACAACTCTCCATGCAAACCTCTGGAGGATCTCAGTGGAATACTTGCCTTGAGACACAAACAATTCCCCATCACCTTGACATACATCCAACTCAAGGAAGTAGTGCATGAGACCCATGTCTTTCACCTAAAATTCCCTTGCAAGGTCCTCCTTGCAAGAGCTAATAAGGTGATGAGTAGTGCATGAGACCCATGTATTTCACCTCAAATTCCCTTGGAAGGTCCTCCTTGCAAGATCTAATCAATTTCTCATCACCTGTAAATATCAAATCATCAACATATAGAACAATGATAATCAATTTACCTTCTACCAAAATATGATAGAGGTTTGCATCTTCCTCACTTTTGGTGAAGCCCAATCACGTGAGATAACTACCAATCCAAGTGTACTAAGCTCAGGGTGCTTGTTTGGAACTGTACAATGTTCATTTCACTTTGCACACATGAGATTCCTGATCATATGTCTCAAAACCTTCTCATTTTTCTATGTACGCTTACTCCTCAATAACACCATTGAGAAATGTTTTTTTTACATCCATATGGTTGATCTTCCACCCCATATGTGTAACGAGTGCAAGAATTGATGTAATGGGTGAATAACTTGCTACGAGGGTAAAGGTTTCCTCATAGTCAATTCCTTCAAATTGAGAGAATACTTTGGCCACAAATCTAGCCTTCTACTTCTCTATGCTTCCATCTACCACATGCTTAGCTTTGAAGATCCATTTCAAACCCACAACTGATTTTTCTACGGGTGTTGGGACTACTTCCTAATCATTGTTCTTGATGATGGATTTCTATTCTTTCACAATTGCGTCAACCCAAAATAGTTTCTCAAATTCTTCCTCATAAGAGGATGGCTTAGTCTCTAGAAGCTCATGCATTATAGCCATTTAGCCAATGTACCTTTCACTTGACCTCCTTTGTCTGTGCAAATTTGAAAGAGCTCCCACATTCTAATAGTTTGTTTTCTACCTTCTCTCGATGGTTCTACTTAAGTGGATGTCTCCGCTCTACCTCTGCTTTTCTTCTCCATTTGTGGCTGCTCTAAAACTACCACAATTTGAGGTGTGAACCATATCAATTTCAATTGAATGTCATGGTGAAAAGGCATAAACAACTTACTTTTCCCCTCAAACTTTACCTATCGTTGTTTCTAGTGCATGCATGAGTGAGGGTGAGTAGGTGACAGTAATGTAGAGCTTCATACTTGTCTCGAACTCCCCACTTACGAAGGGAGATTACACGAAGGACAATTTCCAACATTTGATAGAGATCTGGAGCTGTAGTACAATATAGTGAAGAGTTTATGGTTGAGTAAGGTTTTCTGGCAGCAAATAGTTTAGGTAGGAGACATCAATGTTGGTCATTCTATCTTGAGATGGAGAGGTGGCCCTTCGGGGACACAACGGAAGCTCTCTAGAATGTACATTGAAGATAAGACTGGTAGGACATAATCACATGTGACCTTTCCCTTTGATTTTGTTTCTCCCATTTTATGGTTAAATGTGACTAATAATGTTGCCTCTACCTTGATTGGTTTTATATTCTAACTCAACCATCTTCATCTTTATCTCAATTATTTATTCTAAAATATTGTGGAATCAAACGGACAAGACTGAGGTCAAAATATATATATTGTTGTAGGATGGATTAATTTAATCTCATTTCTGTACATTAGATTATAGAATAATCTCACTTTAGTACATTAGATTCTTGAATATTATGTAAGTTTAGCTCTCCAATTTCATGAGCAGGGTTGTGTATATTGAATTTGCCTCTTCCTTAATTGACCTTGACTCTAATTTCACCTACAGAGCTGTGTATGTTGATGTTCTCTAGAAAAATGTCTACATCCCACCACAAATATTGTCCTTACAGGAGTGAGATCAAAATATACATAGTATTGTAGGATGGATTCATTTAATCTCACTCTAGTGCATCAGATTCTAGAATAATTTCACTTCTGTACATTAGATTCTAGAATCTCAAAATTTGTAAGTTTAATCCTCTAATTTCATTAGCATAGTTATGTATATTGATCTTTCCTCTTGATTGATTGATCTCGACTCTAATTCTACCTATAGAGTTGTGTATGTTGATTGTTCTCTAGAAAAATGTCTAACATCCCACCACAATTTTTGTTGTTAACATAACCTACCACACGAGGGGACATATGTGGTATTTGATTCTATTTATATGTATATGTAAAATTAAATACAAGAAAATATCTAAAATATACATCTTAAAAGATTAACATATTATTTATTATATTATTTTCAAAATTTAAAAAGAAAAGAAATAAATGGACTATTTCAAAACTTCAAAGAAAATTCATTAATTTTTTCTCTTATATGGATACTCTTTTTTACTTATCTCCAACAATAGTATTTTATGTCTATATAAGATGATCCAAAAATAGTGAACCACAAAATCCATCAAATTTATTGGTATTGTAGAGTGACAGAAATTGTAAATAAAATATGATAACATGATAACCTTAAAGCCTAAATTCAATGTAAAGAATGAGATATTGAATGATACTGTTTTTTACTTATCTCCAACATTAGTTTTTTATGTCTATATAACATGATCCAAAAATAATGAAGGAGAAATTGCATCAAATTTATTAGCATTACCGAGTGAAAAAATCTATATGTAAAATCTAATAACATGAAAATTTGAAAACCTCAAAGTTGAAGTTCAATGTAAAGAATGAGATACTAAATATTAAAAGTAGGCTTCTAATAAAAGACAAAATGCATCAAATTTATTAGTATGGCTAAGTGAAAAAATCTCTAACTAAAATCTAATAACATGAAAACCTCAACAATGAAGTTCAATGTAAAGAATAAAATACGAAATATTAAAAGTAGGCTTCTCCAACATATTAGGGAATTTATGTTTCAACCATTATTCGTATGAGATGCTAATTTATTTAACAATAAGTATGTGTGCATATTATCCTTTTTTGCTGACAAACTAACCCCTCTAATTGAATTTCACACCAGGTATCCTCTCTTTTGAAGTGGATATCAATGGCTATAATCTAACCTAGAAATTGTAATCATCCAAAAAAAATTATTGAGAATAAAAAAAAGTTGTTTTAAAATTTTGGCATTTCTTTTTTAAATATAAATTACCCTTTCTCTCTTTTATAAGAAGGTTATTGCTATTTAATTTCAAAATTTTAATATAGATTTCTTATAATATTTTTAATATACCACCCAAAATTGGGTATGGTAAGAAAATGCCTATATTATTAAGCTAATCAATTCACAGGGGCTAATTTCCTAATTTTTTCTTTAGCATAATAGGGCCTAACTTGGTATCTATGGTATATGTTAGAAGCCTTTCCCTAGAATGGAAGAAATAGGACCTAGAGCCAACCAAAATATACTACATATTGGGTATGGTATGAAAATGCCTATATTATTAAGCTAATTAAGCTAATCAATTCATAGGGGCTAATTTCCTAATTTTTTCTTTAGCCTAATAGTGCCTAACTTGGTATATGTTAGAAGCCTTTCCCTATAATGGAAGAGATAGGACCTAGAGAAGGGAAGAGATGGGACCTAGAGCCAGCAAAAATAGACTACATATATCATATATCCATCATAACTCCCAACTCCAAATTTGCGATCATTTGTTAAGGATCAAATCCTTCCCTTTGTTTTTTTGTGTGATCCTGATGTAATCTATACCAATGGATATGCCCCTTGCGTTCATGGTTTTAAAATAGGCTATTTGGTTAAGAATTTGGATCTTTGGTTAATTTTGTGCATGGTGTTGAACCTCTTGGGTGGGAAAGTCTCTTTTAATAAGAAGCTTATTTCTATTTAATTGCAATTTTTTAATATTCATTTTTTATACTCTTTTTTATATTAAAACTTTGGTTTTTCATACTTTTTAATATATACTTTTTAGTGAACCTGAAATTAGGTATGGTATGAAGATGGATGTATTAAGCTAATGGAATACTTCTGAATTTTATTTTTTCTTTAATAAATGTTACAATCTTTTGCCAGTCAAGAATGAAAGAGATGGTAACCTAGGGGCAACAAAAACAAATTGACTGCATCTATCATATATCTGTCTTAACTCCTAACTCAAAATTTGTGATCTTTTATTAAGGATCAAATCCCTACCTTTCTTTTCTCTGTGATCACACTGTAATCTATACCAATGGGTATGTGTGTTGTGTTTGTGGTTTAAAAATAGGTTATTTGGTTAAGAATTTGGATTTTTGGCTATTATTTTTGCATGGCCTTAAACCTCTTGGGTGGGTAGGTTCATTGGCCCCACCTTTCTACTCGCAACACATTTTGAAATTTTGCTTGTATTAGACATTCTGAGAAGTATGTATTTATTTTGTTATAGCCAAATAGATATTTGAATTGGTATAGACATATCATAATTGAAATCTATTTTTTTATAGCCAAATAGAGAGCTGAATTCATATAGACAAATCATAATTGAAAGAAACTTAAGGAGGCCCTGCAAGACATTATAACACATCACAAAGACTAAGACCCTATAGGAGATCATCCTCTTGTGATGATCACGATGATAAGGTGTGCGAAGATTGATCATGTGTCAAACATGCTCCTCACTTTACCTCAGAAATATTCTTCAATGGGTGTGTTTGTCTTTGAACATTAATACACCTAAATCACTAAGAATTGGATTCTTCTTCACCATATAAAAACAATATCAACAATATAGAATTTTAATTTTCTTTGTCATCTAACAACCATATCAAGAATATGTCATGCCAACACTAATTACCCTCCTCTTCTTTGTCTTTTGTTGTTCCCCGTCATTCCTTCAAATTAACGCTCCCACAAAAGCAAAAGGATGTTAGACTTAACTCACTGATAAAAGTTACTATGTTGGACTTAATTCATGGGAGTATTCTATAATTATATGAACATGATCAAAGTTAGTTGTTTGACCTCTCTCTTATCTTTCAAATTTTAAAATATTTCAAGAATCTACAATCTATATAAGGATGGTGGGCTAAACTTAAATCAATGTAAGATTTTGGGAATATTCTAGAATGTGATGGACAGGAACAAAGTCAATTATTTGACCTCACTCCTATCTGTCACATTTTGGAATATTCAAAATTTTAGAATATTCCATGAATCTACAAACTAGATAAGGATGGAGCAAAGATGATCATCCTTATCTTGGCTATAGACTTTTGGAATATTCCAAAATATCATAGATAGGAGATAGGTCAAATAATTGACTTTGCTCTTGTCCATCAAATTCCAAAATATTCTCAAAGTTTGCAATTGATTTAACTTCAAAATCTGCAATTGATTTAACTTGAATAGTTACTACCAACTTTATCTAGATTGCAGATTCTTGGAGTATCCCATAATTTGACTCATGGGATTGAGATCAAACAAGTGACTTTGCTCCTATCCATCAAATTCTAGAATACTCTTGAAATTTTCAATTGAGTTAGGTTCAACTCCTTCCTTCAAGGTCAGACAAGTGACTTTGCTCCTATTCATCAAATTCTATAATATTCTTGAAATTTTCAAGTGAGTTAGGTTAAACACCATCCTCCATCCTTATTTAGATTGCATAGTTTTGAAATAATTTGACCAATAGTAGCAAGATAAAACAATTTTATTTTTCTCATATCCATCAAATTCCATAATATTATGTAAATCTACAATCTAGCTAACCTTATCACCTTTGCTCTTGTCTCTCAAATTCAATAATATTCTCAAAACCTACAATCTAGTTAAGAAAACGTGATAAACTTAACTCATTTGTAGATTTTGAAAATATTAGAGAATGTGACATGGGAGAAAAGTCAATTGTTTGACCTTGCTTCTATCTATGAGATTTTGGAATATTCTAGGAATCTGTATTCAACATACTAATGGAGGAACAAAAGTGGACAACATACACTCTCATACTTTCTACATCACTCAATATTATAATTATTTTTATGGGTTGCACAGTTTGTGGTTGACATTCTATCATTTTGGAGAATGTTCCATTATTGTGAAACCATACCCTCAAGGGTAAATAATAAGCACCATTCAATGAGATAATGATTAGCTCATTCACTTTCCATTTTATCTCTTGGATGGGAATAAATTTGTTTCTAATGGATAGGCTCATTCATTATCATTCCATGTTATGCATTAGATGGAAACTATATGGTATTTAATATACAAGGACATGGAAATTAAAGATGATGTTTATCAAGAGGTGGCTTAATTGGTAGTAGGAAAACTATTAGCACTAGGAAATGATTCAATTATTTGTTCACTCGTAGATGCTTTACTATCTTATCCATTGGATGAGAATAATATAGTATTTAATGGACATGATGGAAAGGGAATGCATGAGTGAGATGATCATTGGCTCACTACCTAGTGTTTATTGTTCTCATATGATCATGATGCAAAGCATCTTTACTTTTGCCAAGAAATTAAAGATGAGGTTTATGAAGAGGTGGCTTACTTGGTAGTAGGAAAACTAGAAGCACTAGAAAGTGATTCATTTATTTGTTCACTCATAGATGCCTTACAATATTATCCATTAGATGGGAATAATATAGTATTTAATGGACATGATGGAAAGGGAGTGCATGAGTGACATAATCATCGGCTCACTCCCTAGTTCTTATTGTTCTCCTATGATCTTGATGTAGCTCATCTTTACTTTCTCCGGCCAACTCATTAACCTACCTTATACCAATAGGACTACTACTAGTGAGGTAGATGGTTATATTTTCTTCTCCTAGATAAAGATATCAAGAAACAAAAAGAAGCATGAGGATGACCTATGATTTGTTTCAATTAATTGTAATTTAGGGTTGAATAAAATATATTAAATAACAAAACATACATTGGTTATAATGATATTGATTCTTACGTATATTTGTCACTCTATATGGGTGAGGTATATAGACCTTATATTGAGTAGTGAAAGTGTTGCATTGAGTCTCTTGTCCCAAAAATAATGATGATCTATGATATATTTCAAGTAATTGTAATTTAGGGTTGAATAAAATAGATTAAATAAGAAGCCATACATTGGTTATAGTGGTATATATTCCTATGTATAATTTCTAAAATGAGAGAGAAAACTCTACTCTATTAATCCATGGAATGAAATTCAAAATTTAGAACAACATGCATAGACATGCAATAAGAAAAACCACAAACACACAGTGATTTCTAGGGGAACCCAACTAAGAAAAACCCCTCAAGCCTATTTGCACTAATTAATGAATTGAGAAACTATTACAATTCTTAACTCCATCTCTGAGCTCAACCTAAAAAACAATAACTGTTCTCCTTCTCAATGAACAAGGTTTGGCCAACACTTAGACAAATATTTACTCACCAAGCCACCTGTTTCCTTGCGTAAATACTTAGGAAATTAGCCCCTATTTCTTTAGGAATTTCCTCCAAAATGACTGTGCAATTCCCAAGGATTGATTAGTGATTGCATGCAACACGTGTACACTCAAATCTAGTTTACAATTAATGTTATTGTTGGGTGCGGGATCCCCCAAGGGTAGTTTTGGAGCTTAAAGCCCATATTTTGGTCAAATTTTGTAATCCAAATGTAAAGACTTTGCATTTTGTGGTTGAGGAGCGCGTAGATGTTAAAGAGTCATAGGGTTGTCTACCCTTATTTTGGAAATGTAATGTCATTTGTAGAAGACCTACCCATGGTCCACAGAACATGGGATTGTATAAATAGAGCTAAGCTCTAAGTAGTTAGAGGCAATGAAGAATATCGAACATGTACGAAAGTGAAAACTCTAAGCAGAAGCCTAAGTTTTAGGTTGTAGCATAGGTAGAGGCTCTGCAGCTAAGTGCACAAAGGCCTAGAAGCCCACAGCTAAGTGCACGGACCCTTGCAGCTAAGTGCACATGGTGGGTTGAGTCTCTAATTGTTCAAAATTATCAATAAAGAGAAGTATTCTACAATTCCAGCGTCTTTATTTCCTATTTATGCATCAGGTTATGTTGGGTATGAATTTCACTTATAATGCTTATATGATGCACAAATATGTGATTGTGTTGGTTAAGTAATGCAAGTAAGAACATTTGTTTACGTGAAGATAACTAATATCTCTTAATAAGACAAGTAAGATACTTAGCGTAGTTTGGGAGATATCACAGCTCGCTGCCCTAGCAGCGCCAAAGTATATCAGCCCCTGATTAGGGTTGTGCAAAAGCCGATTTTATCCTTTCGCGAAGGTACTGAAGGGTGTAACAGAGGGATAACCAACCTGCATGCAGGTAGGTATCGTCAGGATAAATCGACATCAAAACCATCTCAAGGGTGTGGAAACTTCGTTTCAGCATCCCCTTGTACTGCTTTGGGTGAGACTTCTATCTGCGCTCTATGGGTTGATGCCGAAAGGGCTAGTAGTCTAGGGATTTGTTTGGCTAACTAACGTTGAACCTGGGTCAGGCCCCCACGAGACAACAAATGGTTTCGTTGCTGAGGCTGGAATCTGCATAAGATATGTGTGATGTCGTATCACTGGAATCCAAATAAGAAAGAAATTGAAGGTTTTTGTGACAGAAGGATTCACGAGTTCGCGGCACAAGAAAACAGAAACTCACAACTGCTAAAAGAATAGTGGTTGGACCGATACCTGTATACGGAGATCCACGAAATATTTTTCGTCTCCTTTCCTACTGAGTTATATGAGTGGATTGCAAAGCTAGTAGATAGCCAAGAAAGGTGGAAACTTGATGGTCATGTTGTGTGGACCCCAAAGCTAGTGCGAAGGTTGGAAGAATCAGAGGATAAGATCGCACACACTCTTAATCATTGGCTTGATCACATCATAGGAGGATTTGTGACTGAATTCGTGGTCGACACCTTAGTCAGCTATAGCGAGGTAGAGCGACGTTTTTTCAAAGGACCGCGAGGTAAGTACGTAAAATCTTTGAATACTTGGATTAAAATGTTGTTGAACGAAAAATAGGTTATGCAGCTACCTTGATGTTTGGGACTATGCAAAGCGGAAGATTTTACAGAAACGAAGGAAATAATCACCTAGAGCATAGCCCCTCGATTTCACCTCCGCGAGGGGATGAGGAAGGGATCACAAAGGTCTCTCCCTGAAATTCTATTCATTTGATAAAACAAGGATTCACCCGAATACCACCTCTGCCCATGCCA
This sequence comes from Pinus taeda, assembly GCA_000404065.3. Classification (NCBI taxonomy): domain Eukaryota; kingdom Viridiplantae; phylum Streptophyta; class Pinopsida; order Pinales; family Pinaceae; genus Pinus; species Pinus taeda. Next base: position 80,363 of record APFE031058492.1, read on the forward strand.
CCACTGGCTTCACTGCCATCACCTCCAGCTTCACCCATACCACCTCCACCTCCATCACAATTTAGTATGGTAAACATAGTGAAGTTGCCTTTGTTCAAAGGCTTGGGAAATGAGGACCTGGACCAATTATGGTTCCTTGTGAGGGCTATATGGGAAGCTCAAGGTGTTACAGATGACCATATAAAGAAAGAAACACTGGTCAGCCCTCTGCAGGATCACGTGTTGACCTGGTATATTAAGTACTCCAAAAATAACCTGAATGCTATAGTAGCAAACATCCAAACAACACTAAATAGGGAATTTAGTAGGCCTAAATATGAAGCGTAGTCAATTGTGGGATTCAAAGCGATCGCAAGGCAACCAGGCAAGATGCCTTGGGAACTGGATCAGAGGCTGAAATGTACAATTCACAAAGCCAACATGAATTTGATAGATGGGTAGCATCACGAGTGGTTTGTGGCTTTGCTACTACCACACTTAAGGAGTGCGCTGTCACAGCAGAAGGTAAAAACTCAGGCAGAGGCCTTGGATATTTCCATGAGACTACATGAGACTCTGATGCAAGAGCCTAATCTAGGAGTTTAGTAGATCTACGCACAAATGAAGAATCTGTGCCTTGAGATGCAAATCTTGAAGCAAGATAGGATGGTTCGGCGAGAGGTACGTGAAGAGGTATGGTGTTTGAAATGAAAGATTCGGGGTCATGAAAAAGACCATTGCTCGGTATTTAAAAATTACCATAGAGGAGGAGGACTGATGCCTTTAAGGCTGGAAGCTCAAGCAGGACCTAGCGTGGCACTTGCCTTATGGTGCACTATATGTCAGGTAGCTAGAAAACATACCACGGATAATTGTCACTTACTATAGAAGTATGTGCAAACACCACAATAGTTGCTTTGCAACTTTTGTAGGTTGGTAGGACATGATGAGCGTACTTGCAGGAGCTATGAATTGATGATGGACAAAACTCTTGCCTATAGGGTTCAGGCCAAAACACAGCCCCTTGACTAGAATGTGGGGATGGCATAGACAGGCTTTCAGGGGCATGGATGAAGCCGAGGTAGAAGAGGACTTAGTAGAGGTGCAGACAGTTGAGTTTCTATAATTACGGAGGACCGGGACACTATGCCCACAATTGCACTAATCCAACTTGCCGGTTGTGTAAGTATTGCATGTTATTTGATCATGAAGCAAAATATTGTCCTATGTTGATAGCTAGGATACATGACAAAGGGGTGTTACTGGCTCCCCCAACTCAGAACTATAGATGATGAGGTCCGAGCTGCGCGAGGAAGATCTGAACGTAAATATAGTGCTCTAGAGCGGAATCATGATGGGAGATGACAAGGGGAAACAAAGATAATCTTGAGCTACAAATGGACCCCTCTATGCTCATAACTTTCCTAGAAACCTATATGAAGCTACTGCACGATAGTAAGGCTATAAAAGGGTTACAAGAACTCATCAATAGATGTGTTAGAACCGCGCCAGGTGAATTGCACGTAGTGCAAAAGATTGGCAAGCATAAAACAAGGATGGGACGGGAGATGAGACTGACCGTGCAAATAGGAGAGTATGAAATGGATTGTTATGAAACCAGCTCAAGAAAAAGATAGAAAAGATAGATCCACGCCTTAGAATTCAACCTCTTCGAGGGGGCAACCTCCTTTACATTACATAAATGAACAATTCCTGGATGATACAAATGACAAAACCTCCTTTCTATATATATAAGTCTAAGGAGTCACAATATAACCTAGACGACCTAACAATAATAATATAAACCCACAAAAATAACAATAGAGGGATTCTATGGGGCCAGTAATAACAAAATGGGGACAATAGGGGTACAACAATATTAATAAGGGGTACAACTACAATAGTAATGGGGTAATCACTAGTATTATAGG
>APFE031058498.1:0-14834 GCA_000404065.3 Pinus taeda
CTTAAAGTAAGAAATCAATTGGGCCACTTTGTCTTAAACAAAAGGGAAGGCTGGAAAGAGGCTGACAGAAAACTAGAAGGCCTTGGCCTAAAACAAAGCTTCCTTTGGAAGCCTTATGACCCTAACATGTCCATATCCTTAAGAAGGCAGAAATACAAGCTCTCCAGCGTGAACATGAGAGCATTCCCTATATTGAAAGACATGCTAATCAACCAAAATGGAGAAGGAACACACTGGAAGAGCCAATTACTCAGGAAGAATTAGTTGAAAGGGCCAGAAGGCATTTATTGAAAATGGCTGACTTAGAATTTCCTTCTCAGGTACTTACTCTGCCAAAGCCTCAAGCAGGAGCAACTGCTTCATCTTCTACAACACATCAAGGGGCAGTGCAAACCATAGGCCAAGATCAAAGCAAGGGCAAGGAGAAGGTCATGGAAGAGCCACAAGCACAACAGGGTCAAGAGCAGCCACCCCAACAGGAACAACAGCAAAAGGACCAACAGGGTCAGGGGAAACAAACAGTAGAGGCCCCAATGGCCACCCAAGAGCAGCCAGTGCAAATGGCACCCCCAAGGCATGATTCAAGGATTGACTCTTCCATCCTCCAGACCCCTCAAAGGGAGGATGTAAACCGAAAAAGAGATAGGGAAACTCCCCTTACCTCATCACTGGAGAAGAGATAAAGATTAAATCCCTTCTCAGAAGAAGAAATGCCCAGCATGGAGGCCTCAGCTAGCTCTTTCCAACAGGAGCCAGACAGGGCAGCATTAGGAGAAGTGAGCTCCTCAGGACAGAGGAAGGGAGGAGAAATAAGCATTAAGCAGCAGTTCAAAGATATCAAGAGAAGGAGTGAACCAATAAAGATTCAACTCTACAATCACCTGCTGAACATGGCTCCTACAAACCAACAAAGGCTCATGTATGCATTTGATGCACAGGAGGGGAAAATGGTCATGAGCCACTTCACACCAACAGTGCAGCAACCCTAATCAGCTGCAGACTACATCAGGACCAATTTGGAGGTCCTATCAAAAGACATCCACCCAATGGATCAAATAGAGCTCCATAAACAGAAGGATGAGATGGTCTATGCCACATTGGCTGACAAGACCCTGGTTAACTACAGGCTGCAAAATAGCCTGAACAATACTGCTGCACAGCTTGAGTTGGAAAGGGCTTCCTCTCAAGCTAAGGACAACAGAATCAAAGCCCTGGAAGAAATCATCATAGAATTTGGGCATGATCCCAAAGATGTTAAGGCTGTGCAAGAAGTCCTCAGGCTAAGGGATGCTGATATGGCAGCATTAAAAAAGAAGTTAAAAATCCCACCAACTCTTCACCCACAAACAGATGAGGTGGCCCAGCAGAGGCAAGAAAAGGATGCAGCTTCTCTACTAATGACATTATACAAAGAGCTCATCCAAACTCAGGAAAAGCTGAAGGAGTCAGAATCCACATTAGAAGTAGCATTACAACAAAAGGACACAGGGCAAACCTCACAGCCACCTCCAGAAACAATAAACCTTGAGGAAACCCCTTAAGACACTGCCCCTCCCAACCAACAAGTGTAGCAAGCAGCACCAACTACCTCAGCACCAACAACAGAGCAGGCTGAAAGCCTGGACATGCAGAAGCTAAGGAAAGAAATTCAGGTCTTGGAGTCCCAGATGTCTAAGCTAAGCCAAGCCCAGGACAATCTGGCAAAGATAAATGAAAAATATGACAAATCAAAACAGAACGTGGCTGAGAGAGAGAGGGAGGTAAAGGCCCTCAAGAAAAGGATTGCTAAGCTAGAAAAAGAGCTCACACTGGACAAAGTTACATCAGAGCTTAAAAGAGTCATCTAGGGCAATATTGGCCAGTCTATAATAGACCAGTGGGAGTATATTGAGGCCATACATGAGCAAATAGCGCTCATTGGAAGAGCACGCAAAGAGATACAAAGGGCAAGGGCATCTCTAGGCAGTATGCCTGAGATTGCCACTAGGATGATAGACATGCTGAACTACAGGACAAGCTCCCAGCTAATAAAAGTGGGAATTGGAAATAGGACAGAGACCATCTCACTAATCAGAAGAGTCCTGACATTAAGAAACCTGATTCAGACCCTGGAAAGAAGAACCCAGGACATGCAAGCAGATATTAATAAATTCTAGAACAGGTTTAGGGCATTACAGGACAGGGGGCTTCCTAGCCCATTGGATCCATCAGGGAAGTTACTCTCACATGAGAAATATGCTAAGAGAGTAAACAATTTTGCAGCAACTCAGATTTCAGAGGCAGCCAGTGCATCAACAGAAGCAGGACCAGTAACAGGGCAAATCCTCTTTAATAGAGTAGAATTTTTTTTTTTTATTAGGAGTGAAATTACACATTTATTTGATGAGCCCCCTCATTTTTATAAATATACAGAGGCTGATGAGACCATGGGGTCAATTTTGAAACATCAGTTGCCTTCATCAGAGGTATGGAAAGAGTTGATACGATTACTATTAAACCAAAGTCAGTAATTGTGATTTTGCCTTTTGAAAATATTTTGAATCTCATACACAGCAGGACAAAGACACATCAGTAGGTATGCAGAAAGAGGCTGAGCCAACTCAGCACAGGTATTCGGCCACCACAGCAGCATCAGCAGTCACAGGTGACAGGGCCAAGAAGACACAAGAAGTTACAGCTGCATAGACACGTCACTCAGCAGTTATATCAAAACACTCAACCGACTGTGTGAGCCCCGAAGGTCAAGATTGTTCTGACAGGAGTTAAGAGCCTTTATGGTTCATTAAATATTGCAATAACTTTTCATCTGCAATCTCTGAACGAGTTAGTTGAGATATTTTCCCTCTCAGATGACTCAATGCCTGAGATATTTTGTAATAGACTTCTATATATTCCCCCTCGCATTTGTTAGCAGGGTTGGACTCTGGATGTAAGAAATCTCTTGATATCTATTCTGTACCTCTTCTATTGTAAATCTTCAGACAACTAATACAAAGGATGATGGGATTTCCAAAGCGTTGTGTCTCTTGATGTCTTGCTGGTGTATGGCTGAATGTTGCAGGATTCCTGCGTATTTCATGGCTCAATAATTTTTCTTGTTACTCTCTGTTATATGTTTGTTATCTTTCATGTATCACTCATGTTCTCCATGTATTAAATATCTAAATAGCAAGGAAAAAGAATAGTCTCAGGATTTAATCACAGATTACCCTGAGCTCAATCTAAGCTATTATAAATGTTTTCTTCAGTTATGGTAATGAAAGTGTAATTCTTAATTGCTAGCTTTCACACTATATCATCACAGTAATCTATTATTTCAGGAATTCAGGTATTGCTCCTAAGTAATAGGTCCCTTTCTCACAGCCCAGCTCAGTGAATAATTCTTAACTACTCTTCACTAGTTGATTCACAATTCACCCTCACAATTTACAGTTTGTTTTATGAAATATATACAGGCGCTGTAATTCCAGTTGCACTAAACCAGGATCTCAAGGAAATGAAAGCCACAGACCCCATTGCCCAATGGATTAATTTACCTACAGATAGCATTTCAAAACTATCAGAAAACATCCTCCCAACCAAACACAAAACAAACAAAACTGTACTTCATAACTAGCCTAAAACTCCATTAAAACAGCGACAAACATTACAGAGAGAGCCCTCTCTGATTACAGTTGGGCTAGAAGCTATAGTCCAAAGATTGGTTAGTGGTTACCCCAGCCGTATTCCCTTGGGAGTCATAGGGAACAACCTGGGAGTTAACAAGTTGTATGGTTTGACCCATGATTAAAATAAATTTTGAAGGATGACATGTACAAGGAACACAACAATAGATTTGGCACTGAGTCTTGTTGAGCCAAAAAAGGTTGCATGTTCAAGTTTTGTTGGGCTTGCCAAAATATTGTTTTAACCTTGGAAGTGCATTTTGTGGAACCTTTTGATAGACCAGTGGAATGCATTTTGTTGAATTTTTGACACAAAAGTACATTTTGTAGACAGAAGATTGAAAATGCGCATTCCATTGAACCATTAACTTTTATAATGTTTTATGTTTTTTTTAAGGGAAAAATTGATTTTTTTAAAGGGGAAATTGGTAAGAAATTTTTTGTAATCTGAAAGGGGGACATCAAAAGTCATGGAGACAATTTTTTAGGACAAGAAGTTGTATTTCCTTTATTACTGTCAAAATGTTGTGGGCCATATGACAAGTTTAGTGTTGATACAAGAAATGAAGAAAATGATGTTATTGATGATTGAAGAATTGGTTGAAGTTGCAATGATATGATCAAAATTGGAAGAGGTATTTGTTGTGTTACCTTGTGGATCCAATTTGAGCTTGTTTCCTCAATCAAGATGGAGCCTACAAATTTCAAAGGTTGGTGCCTTAATCAGGTTGGAGCTTATATATTTCTTGCGTTGGTGCCTCAATCAGGTTCGAGTCTACAACAAGATGGTGCTTGCATATTTTAGAGGTTGCTGCCTCAATCAAGTTAGAGCCTACAATTTGGTGCTTGCTTATCTTTAGGGGTTGGGGCCTCTAGCAAGTTGGTTCCTCCAAATTGATTTTGTCGTTCGTGCCTACGAATTGATGTAATTAAATATTGAAGAAAATAAGAATATTTGTGGTTCTCTCCCACAAGGGTTTTCATGTATATCTGATGTTCCTGTGTGTGGATGTGATGACTTATTTATTAGTGCATTTTCATGTTCTCAGTTATAATCAATTATGATATTGTTTAAGTTGGTTAAATTGGCCATTACACTGATTCAACTCTCGCTCGCCCCTGCGCCCCATCTTAGTGTAATCAAAATTTTAATAAAGGAACTTGAAAAAACAAGAAATTGGGAGTGTTAAGCGTGAATATTTTGCAACAAGCATGCAAGAGCTGCAAGAGAGAGTTAAGCAACATCTATAAGAAACCAACAACAAGTACATAAGGAAATCAAACAAAAGAAGAGGACAAATAGACTTTGAAGTTAGACACTTAGTAATGGGTTATCTAAGGAAGGCAAATTTCCTTAGAGGGACATACAATAAATTGAAGGTTAAGAAAAATGGCCCTTGTAAAATGCTAAGGAAGTTTTCTTCTAATTCTTATGAACTAGAAATTTTAGGGGATACTTGGATTTCACTGATTTTCAATGTATAAAATCTATATCCCCTTAAGGAAATTGTAGATGAAACTATAAGTGATGAGGATCAACCCTACAAATGAGAGGATCAAGTGTCAAAAGTAGTTCAAAAGGAGATTGAAGCAGTGCTGGAAAAAAGAGTGGCCAAGAGGACAAGAGGGAAAGAATATTTTGAGTATTTGGTCAAATGGAAAAACCAACCATGAAAGATGTTAGTTTGATGACAACAACAAATATTTCTTAATTTGGCATGCATGTTGAAGAACTGATTGAGAAGTCCTTTTTCTCCATGGGATTCTAATATAGGAGCATCTTAATAGAAAGATATTTCACCCACATGAATAATTCCCTTTTTATATTTTTCTGTGATTTGTGGTACTTAGGCTAGGAGAATTTGTCTTAGTTAGGAGGCTATGTTGAAGTGTCCTTAAGGGATAGCTGTAAATAATATACTAGGTAAAGTGGAAATAGTTTTTAGAAAACTGACAATTGTAGCAAAAAAAATATGAGAAGGTTGTTAGCTCAGTTTGTATTATAATTTTTTTTTGTCTAAGAAAAGAAGATGAGAGAAGAAGATCCACCATGTCCTATATAATTTTCTGGCTGTGTGTAATAGAATTGTTGAACCATGTGTAATATCTTTTCTTTTGCGTAGTATAAAGGCAATTTGAACTATACTCTTTGTTCATTGTGTTTGATTTCCGTAGCCTTGTATAAATATGATGTGATTAGTGGGGAAAATTGAATTCCCCATAGCTACATTTTCAACATATATTATAATTTTAGTAAAGTGAAGGTTCCCTATTAAAGTATCTCACCCATTGAATGATTGAGGAGTCATTGGTTTTATATCAGGGAGTGTAAGATCAGAGAGAGAGTGTGTGATTTTGAAGCTCTTTAGTTATTCGAGATTTGTGGGTTGAATTCTCATTTTAGGTTGAGTCGTGATTGACAGTTAAACTCTCGCTCAAATCTTGTGTCTCGACTCTTGGGATAGCACAATGTTCCACTCATTGAAACCAAAACTTAACTCCCCAACACGAGCTTTTGTTGACACGAGGTTTTTCTTGGCATGAGGTTCTGATAAACCACATTGGTTTCTATAGTGGAATACCATAGTAGTAAGCATAAATGGGAGAGGGGATCCCATGATAAATCAAGGTCGTCCACATACTTTAGCAATTTTTAGGTGGTTTCCTCCCCGCTCTCTCCTTCCCCACCCCCACTCCCGAGCATTAAACCTCAAAAAGTCTTTGGGCCCTGTGAGTCGTTGATCTTATGTACTTTGTGATCACATCGCTCGAAGGTGATCGACCATTAAGGAGGGCCCATGATAGTCCTAGGAGGTCCTGTGATTCTGTTATAGATCATTCTGTTATATATCTGATCTAAAAATATAAGATAATAGAAATAAACCCAAGAATAACAAGATCTGAATATATAAATGCTTCTTTATTGATATCAAACCCTTAAGGTAGGGCAACACCATACATTCACTCTTAAGGAAGGAGAAAACTCCACAAGCGATATGCCTATTCATACAGTATTCCTTGACATCTCTCAATGGGGAGTCTTTAGCCTCTATATAGGTCTCATACATACAATACCATGGGTCATTACCATGGTTCCCTCAATACCATCTATCTAATACCATGGGCTTATTACATTATTGCTAACTACTTGTGGTCCCTTACATGATATAAGTTAAACACCTTATTTACTACTATGGCCCATCCCATTATTACATTATTCCCTTAGGTACCTCCCTCTGTACCCCATATTATCCCCCCTAGGTATAGTACATTCCACCCCCCTTAACATGTTTCATCCCCGAAACATAGGAAGAACACAAATAATAAGATATACTCAAAAGAGTAGTCCACTGGTACCATGCACGTGCATCTAGCCATCCCAAAGAAAGGTGAACCCTTGATCTCGCTGGTGCCTTGCTCACTTGAGATGGAAGCTAACCCTCACGACTCTTCTGTGTGTAGTAGGTGGATCGTCGCTCCTCTTTATCTGTCATGCGGGGGCTATTGTCCTTGTAGCTAATTTTTCACCATCTTGTTGGTTGTTTTCTTGCTCGGTGATGTGGGTGGTGATATGCTAAAGTTTTAACCAATAGTGTATCTTTCTTTAATTTACCACCTAATGGAGCTTGATTGGTTTCTGGTACATGTTGTGATGCCTACTTTTTTTCTTATCTTCCAATATTACTTCAACCACTAAATCCTCATCTGATGTAACATTTGTTGCTTCAGCCTCCTTGGACTCTACCTATTTTTCTGGTACCTGGTTTGACGTTTGTGTTTCGTTGTCAACCATCAATGGCTCATCATCTAATATGTCAATCCATGGAACATCTTTTGCTTTAGCCATCGTGGACTCTTCCTGTTTATTGATGGAAATATATTGTAATGTAATTTTGCTCTTTTTATACCAAAGCATCAAGAATTTCTTCTACACATTAATATTTATAGTACCCACCGATTCCATCCAAGGGTATCCCAAAACAACATCCTCATTAGCCATATTTGAAGCATAAAAATCAGAATGCAATACATACTTGTCCTAGAAATCTTCAAATATTTATAAAATTGCACCTGCTCATTATTAATCTGTGTGTTCTCCATGTGTTTTTTTGGCACTTGTAATTTTTTTGCCAAATTGACATTTCTGAGATTTTTCTTGCAACTAGGATTTATGGACACAATGATCTTCTCCTTCTAAATGAATCCATGAACCTCCAATAAGGAGATACCAGAAGAAAATAACCCTTTACATGTCTCCTTGTCCTGTTTTCTAGCATGAGACCATTTGTCTAAAAGGACTTTTTCAAATTCTTCATCTAAAAGTTTGGCCAACTACTTGTTGGCAAGTGAGTACCACTATCTGGTAGCCTCATCTTGGAAACCAAGCAGTAATAAAATCTTCCAAGGTTTCCCATATGTGAATTTTCGATTCTATATGAATTCTTCAATAGTAGGGCTATCATCTTTTCCTGTAAAAAAACATCTTGCTAGACAGCACGGAAAAAATCACTTGGCGAAAATTTAAAATGGTCGAAGTTTAATCAATATTGCTCAAAAATCTTTATTATGACATTTATTCGAAAATAGAACAACCATTTTGCATCTTCCCATGTGGTAGAAATCTCAATCTAGGCACAGGAATTTCTGATTCACACTGCAATTGTTCCGCCATCACAAAAAATTCTTTAAAAAACATTGATTTTAAATCAATGATATCTCCCTCATCTGGACTCTGATTCGATTTATTGTTTTTTTGAACTTGGATATTTTTTCACAAACAATCTAGATCTGCAATTAGATTCTGCAGATTTTGCACCAGAATGTACATATCTACTTCGCAAACTCGACACCCCAAAAATGTCTACAACCCAACTGATTTTTAAATCAGTAATATCTCCATCATCCAGACTTTGATTCGACCAATTTGTTTTTCAAATTGGGTATTTTTTCATGAACCATCTAGATATGCAATTAGATTTTGCAAGTTTTGCACCAAAACTTACAGATCTGATCTGCAAACTCGCCACCCCGAAAAATATCTACAACACCACTTATTTTTAGATCAACGATATCTCTTTCATTCGGACTCCGATTTGATCGATTTTTTTTGAAATTAGGTATTTTTTCACAAAAAATCTAGATCTACAATTAAATTCTACATATTTTGCACCAAAAAAGTACATATCTGAGTTGCAAACTTGCCGACCCAAAAATTTCTTGCAAAAAAAAAAAAAAAAAAAAAATCCACTTTGCCCAAGAAAGTGCTCCGATATCACTTGTTATAGCTCTGATACCACTTGTTATAGATCTAATCCAAAATATAAGACAATGCAAATAAACCCAAGAAGTAACAAGATCTGAATATAAAGTGTTTCTTTATTGATATCAAATCCTTAAGGTAGGGAAACACCATACATTCACTCCTTAAGGAAGGAGAACATTCCACAAGTCATATGCGTGTTCATACAGTATTCCTTGACATCTCTCAATGGGGAGTCTCTAGCCTCTATATAAGCCTCATAGATACAATACCATGGGTCATTACCATGGTTTCTTCAATACCATCTATCTAATACCATAGGCTTGTTACATTATTGCTAACTACTTGTGGTCCCTTACATGATACAGGTTAACCACCTTATTTACTACTATGACCCATCCCATTATTACATTATTCCCTTGGGTACCTCCCTCTGTACCCCATATTATTCCCCTTAGGTATATTACACATTCACACTCATGTTACACATTCACACTCATGATTGAGCCATTAAAACTCAGTGGACCATTAAATGTATACGACACATAACTAACGACCAGAACATGTTGCAAAAGTGATTAGCGAACACGGAAGTTTTCGGGGGTGCAATAGTAAAGACCAATTTCAACATCATCAACCATTTAATTTATATAACTACAACAACTATAAATTACAATTTAAATTAGTTTTCATATTCCAAAATTAAGTCATACTTTTGGCATTTAAATTTAAATTCAATAATGATTAAATTCAATTTTAACTATATCTTTGTATAAAGTTTGAATCAGTGTTCCCATTAGATTTTATCCATACTTTTTTCTCATATATATAAACATAAAAATAATAAAGAATAAAGAAATAATATCAATATACATTTTAAATGTGACTATAAATTTGGAACATACATTATAGGCTTAAAATGTGACACAAAGTTATCAAGTTTGACTAAGGATGGAATTCCATAGACAAATTCATCAAGAGGTGATTTTCCCATCAAATACAGTCAATAAAGATCTTTCCTTGAAATTGCAAAGATAGTTGGAGAGGTGTGAAAACTGCCCTATTTAACTAATAAATTTGTTTTAGAATTCCAACCCTAAATTCAATACATAAATTTTATCAACAACCCTAACGTTAGACTTTAAGTTTCTATGGTAGTTTTTTGGAGTAGCATTATCCAGATTATCCACAATATTATGTTCATCATGTTAACGTTTCAAACCCCCAAAAAATCCAATATGAATAATAATTTTTTGAAGAATATTCGGCGAAAATCACATAGAAAAACTTATGTCGACGCGTTTCGAACCATCCAGTGTGGTTCATCGTCAAGACAAGTTTTTTTATTATTTTTAAAAAATTCAACAATTTTTTTTTTTTAATAAATCATATTTTAAACCTGAAAATTAAAACTCTACAAAAACTTATGCCATAGATTCCAAATATATTTAAAAAGTACTAAAATACAAATAGTTCTTTCTTCCCTGAATTCCACTGACAAAATGCGATTTAAGTGCCCTGTCTGCCAAGAACAAGTTGTGAAATGCGGGTCCGGATGGTAGCTGTCACCAGGTGGGGCTGAAGAAACTAAATTGCTTTAGCTGTGTCGGAGTGTCATTTGACATTATATCTGGGGTTCTCATCCGCTCGTCCCTCAACCGTCATTCCACGGACGGGGTGGTGGGCCATTAGGGCATCAATCATTTGCACGAACCTGTACTTTTACCATCGCCAAGACGTCTCTTCTCAATCCCCAAAAATCAACGAAATACAGTTGTACTAGATGTTGGGAGAAGCAGCATCACCTTTCTCGGTGGGCCACCCGACGTTTCATAAATAATACAACGTGTATTCTTCACCTACTCAGAAACACAAACAGAAAATTACCCTTTCCGGGGCACTGTTCCATACGGCTGATACACTAATGGAATCTGTTGGGCCCAGTAGAATTGTATGTATTTTGCCCCAGTAGATAATGGCAAATAATCCAAGGTGTATGAGCCTTCACCCATTCAGAAATACAAACAGAAGATTAAGGCTTTCAAGGGTACTGTTCCACACGGCTGCTACACAAATGGAATCCGTTGGGCCCAGTCGAACTGTATGTATTTTGGCCTCACGTAGATAATGACAGAGTAGTGTCCCTTCCGGCTGCTACACAGATGGGATCCGTTGGGCCCAGTAGAGTCGCATGTATTTGATCTGTTTGGCTCAGTAGGGCCGTATCTATTTTAATAGATATAGTTTTTTTTCCGGAAATAGTGATTTATTTATTTTTACTTATTATTATGTATTTAATAGATATATTTTTTTCTGGAAATAGTGATGTATTTTTAGTGGATTTGCTTTGTACAAATATCTCATGGACATAGTCGCGAGCAAGCTAAAAAACAATAATTAATATATATTTTATATGAGAAAAGAGAATTATAAAGAATTTAAAATGAAATGTTTGATTTTATAGTATACTTTAACGTGTTAGTTTTGGAATATGACTTCAAATTGTTTTTATCAAGATGAGATGTGTAAATATGTCTGTGTTCAACTTGTCCTCTTAAACTAAAAATAAAATATTCTTTAAACAAAAAAGCAATGTTGGCTGTAGTAAAAAGGAAAAATGAATATACTATGCATCTTTGATTTGTCATCAATATAACGTAATATAATTTCATGTAAAGTAAATTAGAAGTAAAAAAATGATGTTTAAACTTTATACTTTTCAAAAATATTTTAACCTATTCTTTCAATAAATTATTTGAAGATCTATGTTAACCAACTCGTATGCATATCAAATTCATATATATATATATGGTATATGTTAAAAAGAAAAATATTTAATGTTGTAATATAGTAAATAAAATATTTAATGTAAATTATGAATAAAATATTTTAATATGAACCAATACTGAACTTATATTTAAAACTATGTATCATTCAAAATACAATTTAAACAATAAAAAATTAAACTTTGTTTTCTTTTGCTGTAAAATAAGTTTGCACTTACAAGAAATTTTATCCCTCTAGACTTATGTTAGATCAGTACTTAAAATGGATATTTTATTAAGGAAATAAAAACCTAAAGACATTTTCCAAGAGTGAAAGTGTACTCCTTTATTGACCACTAACCAATGTTTCAACATGACACAATGTTAGTATGAATTAATTGCATCATAGATAATAGTCAATAATCAATATCTCTACTAATAATGATAAGTGTTCCCATCATATCTAATATATATGTACATTTTTATTATTATACTACTCCATGCTTGTTGATTCTTTATTCATCACTTAATTTATGCTAGTTATATTTTTAATACTTTCTTCTATTAAATATAACAATAGTGCATTATTATATTGATATGTATTTGATATGAGAAAAAATAAAATTATTAAATATAATTTTAAAAATGAAAATGTTTGATTTTGTAATATATATTAAGATGTTGGTTTTGGAATAGATTTAAAATTATTTTTATTTTATTAAAAATATAAGGTTAAAATATTTATCAAGAATAAAAATATATTTGGTTATTGACCACCAACCAATAATTCTACATGACATGGTGGTGATGGGTCACCTTGCATCATATATAATTGTCAATAACAAATATCATTTTTCCCCATTGAAAATAATAAGTTTTCTTATCATGTATAATATCTGTGTGTTTTTATTATCATACTATTTCATTTTTATTGATTCTTTTATTAATCACGTATTTTATACTTATTAAATTATTAATAGTTTTCCCATTAAATATGATAATATAAGTCTATTTCTTTTTCTAAATAAATCTTACAAAGAAAACTACTTTTATGATTAAAATTAATTTAGAAATTAAATTGATTATATATTAAAATAAAATAAATAAAAAATCAATTTTATTGCGCTCATAAAATAAAATTCGATCTATTTTTTTCACTATATTATTCATCGCTTCAAATTAATATCTCACAAAATTATAACTTAATTATACAATAAGTTAGGACAAATCAAATTTTAGAATGCCACCCTTCATCATTCTTATAAATTATCAATTTCTTATTACAGTTATATTTTTCAAATTCATAAAATTATTTCTTATTCCATGGCCTTTTTTTTACATCTACCATTTTCTGAATCAAATTTCAAAATAGCACAATTCATATAAGAATATCGATTTCTTATTAGAATCATATATATGCTTAAACATATATATGCATTTAAGCATATGTGAAAATATTCTATTTAATTTACTTTTAAGTTTTATTTTAAAGTAATTATTAAAAAAATTGTAATAGTGAATTTGAGAGGCTAACCAGTACTAGCATTTAGTTATAGATAGTATTTAGGAAGTTATAGATGGTACTTAGATTGGTATATGATAATCATGCCATAATAATAAAAAATGGTCATACTCTTAAAAACTAAAAAAAAAATTGTCTAAATTTTTGTAATGATTAATAATATTAAAAAATTCAACCATAAAAATACCTTTAAAACATAGATATACCTCACACTACTTTGTCAAAATCTAATAAATATTTTGCAAGTCATATATATATATATATACACTAATGCAAGTCTCATATATACGTTTAGAAACGAACCATGAAGTCTAGAAAATATTATAAATCAAGATAGGTTTCTGACCTCTAATTTTAATAGCATCGACTTTAGTATCACTTTTGATTTCTCCATTAAATATACATTAGGAAAGGAGATTTCGATACCATCCAATTCCTTTAAAAAATGAAGTAACTCCATCTTCATATACACAATAATTGAATAATGAATAATAGTAATCATATTATTTACTATTAAACAAAAATTATCACTAATCCATACCTAATTCCTGCATAAGTACCGATTTATGATTTCATATCTACCGTGTAATCAACAAAGTTCACCATAAAATTAAGACTTTCTGGGATCCATCCGGGGTTGTTAACACCCAGGTTGTTCCCTATGACTCCTTAGGGAATACGGCCGGGGTAACCACTAACCAATCTTTGGGCTACAGCTTCTAGCCCAGCTGTAGTCAGAGAGGGCTCTCTCTATTAGTTTTGTCACTTCTTTCAGTGAGGGTCTGAGGCTAGTTATGAGGTGTGTTTTTGGTTGTTTTTGTGTTTGGTTGGGAGGATGCTTCTGATTTCTTTAAAGTATATCAGCAGGTAAGGTTAATCCATTGGGCAATGGGGTCTAGGACGGTTTTCTCTTGATATCTTAATTTTGGTGAGGGGAAAAACTATAGGGCCTGTGTGCATTCCATGGAACAAACTGTAAATAGTGAGAGCGAGGTGAAAACAATCAGCAAAGAGCAATTAAGATTTCTTTACTTAAACTGTATATTGTAAACAAGGCTTGTTATCTAGGAGCAATTACTTGAATTCCTAAAACAACGATGCACTGTGGTGATGTAGTATTAAAGGCAGCAGTGAAGAATTACTCTTTAAATACTTTATCAGAAGAAAACATACAAGGTAGCTTAGATTGAGCTCAGGGTAGTCAATGACTAAGTTCTGAGACTATTCTCCTTACTATCTAGATTTTCAAGTGTACAGAAAAACATGGAAAACATATGAAATAACAATGATCACAGGTGAAATAAAAAGAGCCATGAGGAAAACTTATTGAGTCATGAAATATACAGGAATCCTGTAACTTTGAGCCACACACCATCAGGAGATCAAGAGACCAACATCATTGAAGAAATCCCACTGTCTTTTTGTATTAACTGTCTGAGAACTTACAATATCAGAATAACAGAGAAGATATCAGGAGATTTTATACATCCGGAGTCCAACCCCTCTAAACAAACGCGAGGGGGAATATATAGAGGTTTACATACAAAAATATCTCAGGAATGGAGTCATCTGAGAGGAAAATATCTCTTACATTTGTACAGGAGAGTAGATGAGAGTTAATT
>APFE031058500.1:0-16084 GCA_000404065.3 Pinus taeda
AGTGTTGCTGCAGAGCAAGTTAGGCATATGTGAAACAATTTATTAGATTTGTTGATGAAATTATGGAATTAGTGAGTGAAAGGCAGTTAAGAATCTTTCACTATGCTAAATGAAGAAACATGAAGGTATTGCTTAAGAGCAGCTAATAATTCTTAAGCAGTATTCACCATGACAGGATTAGTTCAGACATGAGCAATTAAGAATTCATATCTATGGCTAATCCAAAAGAAAACATATTTAGAAATAGAGATTGAGCATAGGGTGTTTAAAACAAATCCTAGGCTATTCTTTTTCTCTGCTTACTAAGATTATGAAAACATAAGAGTTATGGAACACACAAAAAACACATACACAGTTAAGAGAAACTTATTGATTCAGCAAATGACACAGGAATTCTGCAACTAAACAGAGCTTTATTCAGCAAATGACACAGGAATTCTGCAACTAAACAGAGCTTTACATATCCATCTTCAGACAGCATAAGAACCAGAAATCTCCATCAGCAATTTGTATTATCAAAAAATTGTCTCCAGAATACAATAGAGCTCTTCAGAAAGAATTACACTACAACCAACCCTCAATGCGTTATCTGAGGGGATATATATACAAAATAGGGTACAAAATATCTCAGTAGAGAGTTATTGTGCAATAAATTGCACCACCAACTCTCTTACAAAAAGTAAATGAAAGCATAAATATGGCATTTAATGCTGAGATAGCTGATATTTTTCTGTTAGACAGCTTTTGACTTTATGGCTCTGGAAAGTGGGCTGTAGCTGTGCCTTTAACTCTGCGGTAATTGAGCGTGCTGTCTGGGTGCATTGCTGAGTCACTTGTACGGCTGCTTGCTATACCTGTATGCTGATCTGCCTGCTGACCTGTAAACTTTGATTTTTCTCAAAAAAGGCAAAAGCAAAGTGGAATTATCTGGGCAAAATCTCCAGCATTGCTTGCTACCAATCAGCTGGGGGTAGCTGATGCCTCTTCATTTTTACTAGTGTTTCATCTGCCTCTGTGTGTCTGTAAAAGTTTGGAGGTACTTCGAACAGATGATTTATTTCATGTTCAATAAAGAACAGATTTTCAAGCTTGTCATAGAGAGACTGCCCAGAGGGAGGCCCTGCTTCTTCTGTGGAGCTGCTGGATGCTGTTATCTGGTTTTCAACATAATTGTTGATCCTTGTCATATAATGATTATATGCCAGCAGCTGTCCTATGCCAGTCACTAGGCTTGGCAGTCCTTTGCCCTGTAGTATAGTCATTTTTTCTCTAAATTCATCTATCTCTGCCTTCATCTCCTGACATTTCCTCTCCAAAGTTTGAGTAAAATTTCTCAAGGTTAGTACCTTCTTGGCTGTGAGGATTGTATCTGTTCTGATGCTTATTTCTAGAGCAGCCAGTTCCTCTCTAGTGCGGTTATTGAGGAAATGAATCATTCTGGTGGCCTGCTCGGGCATTATTCCCAAGGATGTCCTGGCTCTCTGTATTTCCACATGAGCTACATCTATTAGCTCAACCTGCTCAAAAATCGTCTGAATGAACCTCCATTGGTCCTGTATAGATTGGCCAATTTTGGCCCAAATAATCTTCTTTATTTCTGCTAGGGTTTTACCTAGCAGCAACTATTTTTCCAGAGTTTTCACTTTGGCCTCTAAGGCCTTTATTTCTCTTTTCTTCTCTGCCACAGTCATCTTTGATTTATCATAACTTCTCTCCAGCTAGGTCAGTTTTTCCTTGGCAACATTTATTTCAGTTACCTGAGTTTCAAGCTCTCTAACAGCTTTCATCAACTCCTCCATGCCCATGCTGGATTCTGCTGTTGTTGTTGCTTCTACTGTTGCTCCTATTGCTGATGTTGCTGTGGTAGGTGTTGGAATAGCAGGAGGGACTACTGCTGCTTGTGTTGGAGGGGCATTTTCAAGATTTGTTGATGTTTGAGGGGGCTGGGAGGCTGATTCCCCTTGCTTGTCCTGCAGTGCTTTTTCTAATTCTACCTCCATTTGTAATATTCTTTGGTTCATAACGAGGAGCAGCTCCATAGCATCATCTACTTTCTTTTCTTGTGCAAGTTCTGTTGTTTCAGGATGAATGGTAGGAGGCAATTTTGCCTGCCTTCTTAGTGCAGCAATGTCATCCTCTTTCTTCTTTATAAGGGCTTTAACACCCTTTGGATCCTTTGGGTCATGTCCCAAATCAACTATTATGTTCTCCAGAGTATTTATTCTATTTCCTTTTGCAGAGGAAGACAACCTTTCAAAATCAAGCTGCCTGTTTGTGTTCTTCAGGGCCTCCTTTAGCTGATGAGCCAGCATTTCCCTGTCAGCAAGTGTTGCATACACCATTTCCCCAGTCTGTTTGTGCAGCTCAATCTGATCCATGGGGTGTATGTCTTTGGAAAAGGCCTCCAGGTTTGTCCTGTAGTAATCTGCTGGGGTCTTTGGATGTGGGAGTTTAGGCTTCAGGTGGGTGAAGATCATCTTTTCTTCCTTCAGATCATAGGCAGCCATCAGCCTTTGCTTTTTGGATGGAGTTGTCTTCAGGAATTGCTCATAGAGCTGCACTCTCACCAATTCATTCTATGCCTTGATCTCTATGAAGCCTTCTTTGACTGCTGCTGGTTTCTTGCCCTGTTGTCTTGAGGAAGACACCTCTGTGGTATGTTGTTGGGCATGTTCTAGCTGAAATGAGCTAGTGGCAATCTACTGGCTTGTTTGCCTTTCTCTGCTATGGCTTTCTGCCCGTTCTTCACTTATGTCTTCTTCTTCTGTTTCAAGGTCTATCCTCGGCCTCTTGGCCTCTGGTTGTTGTGATGACCCTGTTGGAGGTGTGACCTCCTCTCTGTCTCTCTCTTTCCCTCTCTCATCATTGAGAGGAGTCTGCAAAACTGGGATTTGAGGTTGTTCAGTTTGCTGTGGAGGGGCCTGCTCTAATTGCTGATCCTTTGATGTGCTAGGCTGCCCTGTCTCTACCTCTTGTTGTTCATCCATGTTCTCCTTTCCCTTTGCTGTAGTTGTTGTTGCTAGAGCTTGCTGGGTGTCCTGTACAGCTGGAGCAGTAGAAGTGCCTTCTCTTGCTTGGACTGGTTGCTTGAACAAGACCTGTTGACAAGAATCTAAGTCAAGAGTTTTTTCCAAGTCCTTTATAGTCTGCTCCATTATTTCTTCCTGAGTCAATTCCTCTACTATTGATACAGGTACCCATTCATCTTGATTGGCAAAGTGTTGTATTTGTGGGATTGGGCAATGCTTATAGGCTAGAAGCCTATATTTGACCCTCCTGGCACTGATGAAACCTTTAGGGTCATTTGGGACCCACCAGAAGCTTCTTTTGAGTTTGAGCTGTTGCCCTAGTATCTGATCAGCTTCTTGCCAACCATCTTTCTTGTTCATGACAAATGGGCCTACGTGGTCTCTGAACTTTAGGTTGGCCTTCTTCTTGGCACTGTGAAAGTGGGTCAGATCAGAGTTTATAAGCTGTCTGTAGTATTCCAGGGCAAATAGCCTCATGGGCACATATTTTGGGAGCCTGTAGAGACAAAGCTCACAACCATAGATTATGATGACTGTGTGATTTTGGTACAAGTACCAATCACCTATCTTGTAACTTCTGGATAGCTGCAAGATTTTCTGCATATCCTTGGACAATCTGATAGGAGGGGTCCTCTTTAAGAGGCATGTGACTGGATACACAAACTGATCAATGAATTCACAGTATGAGTAGGGGGAATTCTGGACTTGGTGGAAGACTGAAGACCAGAAGATAACAGACCTCCTCTCACCCTGTGAGTCTAGCTTCTTGATTGAGCACTAGAAGCAATCTATTTGATAATATAAGAATAGGTGGTAGATGTATGAGGAATACTTGAATATTGCCTCCCTCTTCAGTCTTGACAATTGATCATGTATCTTATTAGCAATATATTTGGCATATTTGTACTTCATAGCAGGGGGCTTCACAAGGCTGTCTGCAGAGAGCATGACCAGCACAGTTAGATCAACATGCTTATTTGTAGTGAACCCCAGCACAGAGGTTAACATATCTACCAACAGCTTGCCAACCTCATTGAAATCTGCATAAGAAAAAGGAGGTGGCCCAGAAGGCTGGCAGTCTGCCTTCATGAATTTCCTGGCTATTGCAGCAATGTATGTGCTAGAGAGCTTGGAGCCCTCATCTAGCAAGTAGTTCATGGAGAAGGGGTATAGCAGCTGGGTCTACTTGTAGTTCAGCATCTGGTTGATGGAATCTGGAGTTATATAAAAGAGTATGCTCCCAAATGGAGACTTCACAGCCCTGAGTTTCTTGTCATAATTTTCTGCATAGAGGTGGATGACTTTAGGAAAAATGTTCACAGAAGGCAGGAAGTAGGTGGGCAAATTAGATTCCCAGATGCCATACAGGTCACTGTTGTCCAAGTGACTGTTTCTTAGCTAGAAATATGTTTGCAAGTGATTTCTCTCTGCCACAAAGTCTGTAATGAGGGCATCACTGTCCACTAGTGGCATAGCTTCTAGTTCTCTGTTAGGTGGATTTATAGGAACAACATCCAGAGCAGCTGGAGTGGCCATTGTCTGGTTTTTAACTGGATGTTTACTGGATTTCAAGCCTGATGTAAATGCTGAGGAATGCTTGCTGATCTCTGTTTGCAGTGAGCAGTTTGGCAGTGCAAGGAGGCTGTTACAGGTTTAATGAATCTGTGGGGCACTCTGTTTTGAAGAACCAGAGTGTGTTGAGCTAATTAGCTGGTTACTTGCAGGGAATTTCTTTAGCAGGGTGAGGGAACTGTTAAATTAGTTTTCTAGCCGGTAGTTGGGCTCCTTCAATTTCTTTTTGTGGTGGAATTGTGAATGTTACAGAGGGGCAGGGGTTTCTTCAAACTTTTTTGTCGCGCAGGAGTTTTACTGGCTTCCTAAGTAGATTTCAGTGGTGAATTTATCAATGTGGAGCTTTTGACAGAGTTTTTATGCAGGAAATCAGGATAGCAAAGGAGAACAATGGGTAAAGAGGACGCCTGCGGCAAATACCTGGTTTTAATGGCATGGACGGCGTTTGTACCGGTTGAATTGCAGGAATTGCAGGTACTTGGGTTGATAATGGAGGCGGCAGCAACTTTGGCAGGTGGCTTTTGAGTTTTGACCGTTGTACATTGATTTTCGCATGCAGAGGAGCTCCAGAAATAGTAAAAAACAATGTGAAATAACGGTTAATTCTCGCCTTTTTATGCATTTTTGGCATATTGGAACCTTTTTGGTGATGACATCATGCTGATGTCATCATGGGCCCGAGTACAGATGGGTGACGTGGCAACTGACGTGGGTGCCCAGGTGGCAGTGACACGGTGGCAGGGTGGACAGGGCGACAGGTGATAGGGACGCGACGTGGAGGCATGGTGGAGGCAAGGATAGGTGACGTCACGCTGACGGGGGCGTGACGTCAGCGCCGCGGGGGGGGGGGAAGGCGGTAAACGGTCTCCCCAGAAGGGCTTAGGGCGGTAAGCGGCATGGTGGTGGGGGTACGACGGCAATACCGCCCATCCCTCGGACGCAAAAGGTCGGGCGGGTTGCGTACAGGATTGACCGCCCACCGTTGGATGGGCGGGGTGGAAGATCGTGTGGCGGGCGGCGATTGTGACATGCCGCCGTGTTAAATGCAATGGGGACCCGCCCAAATAAATTAATTAATTTAATTAAAATCGGGCGCGGGGGTAAAACTTTAGGATTATGGGTTTTCAAGGGTTTGAACGCGCATTTTATTTAAATGTTTTATTTAAAAAACTTTATAATAAAATGGGTTTAGGGCGAAAGAAGGGGTAAATGGGTAAATGAGGGCGGGGTATCAGATTTTTTGGGTTTTAACCATAGTTTTTTGAAAGAAACCATGGTTTTTAGGGGCAAAGGGGTTAATACCAACCCTAGATAGGTTAATATTTCCCCAAGGAAGGGTTATATAGCTATAGTGCTAGGGGGAGGGTATTTATAGATATTTTTTGGGAAATTTTCCATAGATTCTAATAGAATTAGGGAAAGGGGAGAGTTAGGGAGCTAAATAGTACATTAGTGGTTAATATGGCTTTGTGAGGTGAATGAAGGGATAAAGCTAAGTTCTAATAGGTAAAACTTAACTTAGGATTTTCAGGATAAATGAAATCATGAAAAAGATGTTTTACACAAAAAATGTGGCTTCTTTTCATGTGTGAACTTCATGGCTTGACCAAGTAGTTTGTCATGAGATGAAGTGGAACTGGACACCTGAGCAGATCTCAAGGCCCTTGGGAGTGTTAGTAAAATGAAGTTTGGGGGAAAATGGGGAAATTAGACATGCTTCCAATGCTTGTCCTCCACTCTTTGCTTTTGAGGTCAATACCATAAGTGGCATGAGATTTTGCACTTAGTAAGCCAATTGGTGATGGCCCTCCATTTCTGCAACCTTGCACTACTTACCCATCCTAGTAGTCCTAACATTTTTTCTTCATTTAAAGTGGGTGCACTTGAATTAGCAGACCCTGATTGTCCTCTTTTTCTTTTGACTGCCCTCCTATCTAAAACCTACCCTTATTTCTTCCAAGGCCCCAGATTAAGCAGTTGGGCACCTTTATTTCTCTACCTAGCTAGTCATCTGCCAAGCTTGAGCTGTTTGGTCAGGGAACATTCTCTATTCTGCAGCAAGCAATTTAACCATGGCATGGTCCAGCTTAGATTATTGGGCCATCCATCAAATGTGATTAGCAGCAGTATTTGCAGAGCATGATACTGCCCAAAAGCTAGTAGTGGCATTTTGATTGGCCACTTGCTTGGTTTTTAGTTTGGGGTTCATTTTCACTTTTCTCTTGACCACTTGATTTTCTTGCCTTTTGATTATTCTTTTAAGGCATACCCTCTTTTCATTTTTTAATTTTTATAGCATGTACACAAAATATGGAACCTTTGCAACCTGCAATGATGAACATATTTAGCCCTTCCACTGTCAATCATGAAAGATGAAACCTATTGGTATAGGAACCTAACAGGTAGGCAAACATAATTTTCCATGCCAAATCCAAAAATGTTGAGTTTTTGTGATTTTGAGCCCCTTATTAAAAGTGAGCGCCACGTGGTGTGACGCATAGGGCAAAATTTCCTGTTTTTGTCCAAAATTTTTCAAAATGCAAAAAAAATGCCCCAAATTTTTTGAAATCTGGGCTGAGCCTTCTCTATCAAGAGCTATGTTTGGCTAAGGAAGCTTTGGCCAATATCTGAAGTCGATCATGCTCCTTTTGCCTCTTTGATGCCTTCCTCAATTTTGCCTTTAAACTCCTGATTCGTGACTTGCAAACTTTATTCCTCGCCATGTAATGAAAAGCCATGTGTCTCAACAAGTTTTTCTCCTTGTTGGCCTTCTCCAACAATCTCTCTAAGTAAGTGTTGGCTCTCTCAAGCCAGGACTCCCAATCGGCATTGATCTCTGGCTCGAGTGAAGTGAACTCCACCCTCCTCCTTTGGGCAGCTTGGCGATTCTCCCGAATGTTTTGTAACTCCATGATTGCTTGTTGATCTTCAAGCTGCTTGTTTCTTTTCTCCAGTGTATGTCTCTTCATCATGATCATTTGAAGGATCGGACTCCATGTTTTCTAGTGGGTGATTTTTCTTGATGAGAAGTAGGTGATTGTGATGTTTTTGACTTCTGCCACCAAGGGAAAAGTGAGATAAGGGACTATGGAGGGAGGAAACAGTGAGCAACTTAGGGACTGTTTGGGACAAGGTTTAGTGAAGGGAAAAGGGATTTAGAGAGTAATTTAGGAGCTTTTGGTATAGGGCTAGGGTTTGGGAATTTGTATTTGGGATTTTGAGAAATGGGAATTGGGGTATGGGATTAGTGAAGTTAGGGGTATGTGAATTTAGGGAATAGGGAAATGAGGAAAAATGGAGTGAGGGAGTAGAAAGGTGGACTTGGTGGTCAAAACAACATTTCAAACCCTAGGCAACAGTTTCCTTTGAGTGATTTCAAGAGATAGGGTTTGATTTCCTTTTTAAACCATCACCATAAGACAATCACCATAAATTGCACAAAAAATTGTTTCACTAGCAGTGATGAAGGCTCAACCTACTTGCACAAATGATGATCCAAGCATATTGGGCGATTTGGGATGAATTGGTGAAGATTTCGGGCTTGCCAGCTGTATGCACCGCGCATCAAACCCAGTGTGTCACACCAATTATGTGTGTTGTGCCTATGCAAATTTGCACTGGAAATCATAGCCCAATGCGCTGCGTCAGTTATGTGCATTGCGCCAGTTGCCCAGTGCGCCGCGCCACCATACCCAGTGCGTAGTGTGTTGTGCAGGAGACGTTTTGAGGCCTTCCCAGTGTCCAAATTGGGCACGGGATAGCTCGTTGAAAAGGTTATTTAGTCTAATTTACAACCCAACTAGAATTTGTGAATGTGGAGTTCATTCGCTTAGTCAAAAATCAAATCTCCCAAGACTGGTCAAAATGTGCCAAATGAGGCTGCCTAAAGGAAGAGTGTTGTTGCAGTCATTTTTGGAAGGTCTTCCTCAATTCCAAATTGAGCTCATGATAGCTCGTGGGAAAGCTATTTGTGTCTAGTTATCATTTGACCCATCAAAAAAGTTATTTGGCTAACCAAGCTAGGAGAAAACTTGATTTTCCAAAGGTCACTTCAAAGGTGCATCAATTCTCCCGAGGCAACTATATTTTTGACATTTCTCTAAAACCATGGCACTTGTGTAAAATGTGAAGGATTAGTTTCTTCCTTGGACTATTATGGACAAAAACCTCTCTCATTTTTCCCAAATTCATCTTTTATTGCTCAGAAACATCATTGGAGTAAAACCTATCCCGATGTGTGGAACAGGGGATTTGTCGAAATGAAGTGAAATGAAGGGGATAAAGGGCTTCTAAATTCTTGAGAAAATTTTGGGAAGTAGGGAGGGATGATAGGGAGCAGGAAAAGTGTAATTGCAAATATTGTGTGAGGGGAAAGGTTCCAAAAGGGAAAAACACAGGCCTAGCCTAGAAAATAGGGTTTGTAGCAAGAAACTAGGGTTTGTGCGAAAATGAGGAATTTGGGGGATCTCAGTGATGGGAAGTGTTTGATAAGGTACATTAAGGATAGGGGGAGGTGTATGAACATCAGGATAGAAGTTTTTCTGATGATTTGACCATCCAAAAGAAATTACCTTCAAAACCCTAGCAGAGGGAAATGAACTTTACCTAGACACAACTAAAGCATGAACAAGGTGTAAAATGACCCATTGGAACTTGACATGATGATGAAAACCCTCTGAATGATGGTACACTTAGCTGAATGGTGACATGGACCGACATTTGGACAACTTTGACAGGACTAAAAGCAAACCCTAGACCTAATGCCCAGTGACCAAATTTTGCTTGAAGACTCACTGAAATGACAAAATTTGACCTTGACACCTTAAAATCACTTTGTAAGAGCATGTTTTATCACTGGTGGAAGGCCTCAAAGACTGACACTAATAGACATAATGAAGGAAAATGTGGTGAGAATGCTCTAGGAGGAGTATTTATTGCTTTTTATGGATATTTTCGGTGATGGAGGGTGAGTTGGCCAAGTGTACGTTGGCCATATTCGGACCATTGGTCCCCACCTACCTTGTCGTCATGGCCCTTTTCTCGTAATCATCCCTCATGATTACATCGGAATTCACACTTCCTCCACTACTTATCCTTGACATATTTCCTGAGTTGACTGTGTGCACGTGTGGGTGACATTGGATGAGTGGAGTCAGCTAGCTGAAGGTGGCCAAGTTAACTAGCCACCTTTTCCTCGTTCAACCTCAACCATCTCGTTGTTGTTGCATGCCTTCTAATTACACAAATGCAAACAAACGAGCGGGTTAGTTTCTTACCTGAGATCCGAATGTATTTGTTGTGAAGGTTGTCACTCTTTCTCTCTGCTGCATGCCTTTATTTTTTTTTTATGCATGTTATCTGCTTGCTAATGTGTGGCTATGCTTTGTGCAGGTTCCTCTCTGGCTTTATATGATCTTCAAGTGTCTTCTTCAACCTTCATATTTGCACCCTCTTGCTGCAGATGCTGGATTTTAATGGGATCAGCTGCTACAGGAATTCCTACAGGAGCTCCTGTAGTTGCTTCTCCCTTTGAAACTTCAACTTCTTTCTATGCTTGGAGCTATGAAGATGATGCCAGAGATGTAGATAGAGATGGAGAGGTAATAGGTAGGCTTTAGGTGAGGTGGATGGTGTTGTTTCCTTTCTTATTTTTGTTTTTTTCTTTTTCCTAAAAAACTATTTTTTTTTTTGTGTTTTCCTTGGGCAGGAAGGAGAATGATGCTCGGGATGTGATGCAGGCTTGGAAATGATGGAAAGGAGATTTGAAGACTGCAAGAGGATTTATAGATATTTTATGAAGCTTCCTTGTCCCTCAAACTGCCTTTTATATCCATTTATGGCTCTCTATAATTCCTACAGGAGCCCCCTGTAGAAAACACAGTTTTTGAAAAAGAAGCACAGTGAGATGAAAAGAATGCCAAGAACGATGAAGAAAGGTGTGGGAACGTAGGATAGGTGTTGGTATTGGTTTCAGGGCTCCCTTGGCACCTTCTACTACTTCCTGTAGTCCTCCTGAAAACCTGCAATGCAACTGGAAATTCATTTTTCTTTTTCTCTTTTTTGTTTTTTGTTTTTTTTTTTAAAACAACTAGGGCGCCTTAGGGAGGTTTTCACCCTAATTGCCTGCCCTGAGCACCTCCAAGGGAGGTTTTCACCCAGGGATCTTATTTATATATTTTCTTTTTTGACATCATTGCACTTCCTCAGAAGAGGTTTTCAACCCAATGATGGGACTCAAGCGCCTCATGGAGGTTTTCACTTGAGTCCTTATTTTTTATTTTTATTTTTCTTCAGTGAGTGGATGAAGTTGAGGCCAAGACACACTCCACCACCATCATTGTCTTATTCAAATTTTCAATGAACTCTCGCTTGCAAAGGGGTTTCTTGTAGAATTTCAACCGATGTCCATTGAAGAGCACGGGGATGGCTTCATCATCAATGGTTCTAATCAGAATTGAACCATTGTCATTGCATTTCTCCACGGTGTAGGGTCCCAGCCATCTTGTCCTTAGCTTGCCCTTGAAATCTTTGTATCTTGAATCATAGAGTAGTGCCCAATCTCCCTCTTGCAATTGCTTCTCCTTGATGTTTTTTTCATGCCATATCTTTCTCTGAAGTTGAACTAGCTCTGTATGGAGAAGGGCCTGCATTCTATGTTCATCCAATCCATTGAGTTGAAGCAATATTTCTTTCTGTGCATGGCTGAGGTCTAGGTCCAGCTGAGCTGCCATCCTAAAGGTATTGAATTCAAATTATATTGACAGCAAAGCCTTCTTCCCATAGAGCAGCTCATAGGGTGTGAACCCTGTAGTGGTCTTCCATGTTGTATTGTAGGCCCAAGTGGCCTCAACTAATCTGTCCACCCAATCTTTTCTGCTGCTGCTCACTACCTTTGTCAAGATCCCTTCCAATGCTCTGTTAGTGACCTCCACCTACCCATTGGCTTGTGGATGGTAAGGGATTGAAGTCCTATGCTTGATTCTATGATGTGTGAGCAGGTCTTCAATCAAATTGGAAGTAAACTGACTACCTTGATCTGTGACCAATTCTCTTGGATACCCAAACTTGCAGAATATGTTCTCTCTCAAAAATTTAGTTACTTTTTCCTCTATCGCTACTTTGATTACTTTTGTCTCTGCCCATTTTGTTAGGTAATCTATGCATACAATGATGTATTGCTTCTTCTTTGAAGGAGCACTGATAGGACCCACAAATTCCATGCCCCACTTCTCGAATGGCTCAAAGTTCACTTGAGGTTGCATGGGCATCTCATCCTTTGGAGTAGGTTTCCCCATCCTCTAGCACCGATCACACTGGCTGGTATATCTGCTCACATCCTGATGAAGAGTGGGCCAGTAGTAGCCTGCTTGCAATATCTTGAAGGCGGTTCTTTTTGCTACAAAATGACCTCCTCCCTAACACATCTTCTCAAGTTCTAATCTAGGCTAAGTTTGAAGAGATTGCCCCCAATCCAGGTGAAAAGGACACTTTTCCTCACTATCTTTCTCTTCTATTTTGAATATTGATGTGGTGGAAACTATGCTGAAACTAAGTAGTTTGCTCTATCAGCAAACCATGGAGAGAGTATTGAGATAGCAAATAGGTGTTCATATGGCACTTGGTCATCCACCATTCCTTCTTCACCTACAGCCAAATTTACTCTAGACAAAAAGTCAGCAACAACATTTTCTTTACTAGGCTTATCAATAATGAACAAATAAAACCGCATGTGAGCATTCACATCCAGTTTATTCATTAAATATCTAATTGTAGCATGATCAGTGTGCACAAATGTTTGATAGCCTGTGATATAATGTCTGAATTTGTTTAAAGAAAGCACGATAGCTAGGAGTTCCTTCTCGGTCACTGCATAGTTTAACTCTGCCTTTGACAAGTTTTTGCTTACAAAGTATATGGTATAAGGTAACTTTTCATCAATTTGTCCCAAGGCTGCTCCTATTGCTTTGTTCAAGGCATCTGTGTGAATGTGGAATGGTAGTGCCCAGTTTGGGCCTCTCAGAATTGGGGCAATCACGAACTTGCTCTTCAAGGTATCTAGGGCTTCTTGACAATTTTTCGACCATGTAAACTCGACATCTTTACCTAAAAGGCCAAATAAAGGAGAGGCCAGCTTGTTGAAATCTTTAATGAATCTCTGGTAAAACCCTGCTAAGCCTAGGAAACTTCTGACATCTCTCACCTTTTGAGGAGGTGGGACCCTTTGGATGATGACAATTTTGTTGGAGTCCACCTACAGTCCTTCTTGTGACATTGCATGACCTAGCACGGTCCCTTCAATCATAAAAAATTCACATTTTTTCAGACTGAGGGATAGGTTAATCTCCATACATTTGTATAAAACTTTTCCTAGATTAGACAAGGCTTCCTGAAAGTCAGAGCCATAAGGAGTAAAGTCATCCATGTATATCTCTACTGCATCATGAAATAATTCAGAAAATATACTCAGTACCGCTCTTTGGAAAGTCAGAGCCATAAGGAGTAAAGTCATCCATGTATATCTCTACTGCATCATGAAATAATTCAGAAAATATACTCAGTACCGCTCTTTGGAAAGTGGTTGGAGCATTACACAAACCAAAAGGAAGGACCCGATATGCAAAGGTACCACAAAGGCAAGTGAAAGTGGTCTTATCTTGGTCTCTTGGGCTAATCTGAATCTGATTGTACCTACTAAACCCATCTAGGAAAGATAAAAACTTTGTCCCTGCTAGACCGTCTAACACTTGATCTATGAAAGGTAAAGGAAAATGGTTCTTTTTAGTGCCTTTGTTCAATTCCCGATAGTTGACACAGATTCTCCACTTACCATTTTTATTTGGCACTAGCACCAAAGGAGAGACCCATTCACTGTAAGAGATGGGATAGATGAATCCTGCATCAAGCAATTTCTGCAGTTCTTCCTTAACAATATATTTAAGTGTTGGACTCATCCTCCTTTGGGGCTACCTAACTGGCTTGCAATCCTCCTTGATGTATAAATGATGAGTACATACTGAGGGGTGCACTCCCTGTTGGCATTATGATACAGGTGTTTTCCTTGATGGAAACTCACTCAAAGGTATGATACAGGTGATGGCAACTTAATCAGATGGCAGATCTAGTGCAGTAGGTCAAAAGAAAGGTATACGTGGGTTAGACTTGATGAAAGCAGGTATACACTAGGGTAATTGGAGCAAAAGGAGCGTATATGCAGGTTCTCAGAAGGAAAGGTGTGTATATGTCGGAAAACTAAGTTTTGGTCTGTGGTATTTGGTCCATGGTATTTGGTCCGAAGTGTTGACCCCGGTTATTGGGTCCAAGATATTGGCTCAACATGGTTTTTGGCCATGGTATTGAGAGAAGCCTAAACCTATATAAGGAAAATATCATTAGGCCAAAGGGGAGGTGTGCAAGTGATGAATTTCTGATGAAGTGTGAGATCTAGATGCTAGTTATGGGTTGGTGATGCCTTGCTTGATCTGAACCAAGGTTGCACTCATGTGGAGGATGATGAACAATGGAACGAGATCTTAAGGCTTGGAATGATTATCTTTATATGGTTTGATTATGGATAGACTAGATCTATTGACGCATGTTTATTGTATGAATGTTATGATCTGGGTATGTTCTGATGTCTGAAATAGTTGCAAAGTTATGAGCTAGAATTTGCAGATATGTACGCGGGTTGACTTTGGTAAAAGCGCGTATACATGCAGGTTGGGCTCGTCCAAGTAGCGTATACAGTATGAAGTATGATATTTGAAGTTGCTATTGGATTTGGTTGTTGTTGTAGAGTTATGTAGTCTGTTCTGTGTTCTGGTGACTGTGTTGTTGATAGGGTTTCAGTATTGGGTGATTCAGAGATTGATGATGCAGGTTGTATTGCAATGGTGATTGTCTTATGGATCCAGTCTGAAAATGCATGAAACGTGGTCCCTGGATGATCGTAGGCCAGCACCTACATACTGGTAAACATATTGGCCAGTACAAGAGCCAGGGGGTTGTAGCTCCCTTCCAAGAGCAGTTGGAAAACGAGTGAAGGTTGGAGCCTTCAGTAGGCCAACCCCTACGTACTAGTAAATGGAATGGCTAGTACAAGAGCTAAGAAGGTTGTAGCCTTCTGCAGGTAGAAGCCTCCGTACTGGTAAAGGACTACACCAGTACATTGTAAAAGAAGTTTCTTATTAAAGGAAGATAGAAACAAATTGCAGCAGGTGGTTTTCACCCACATTGGGTTTCCACCTTATATCATGGTGTTTATGTGTGCTCTTTATGTGTGATGATCTATTCTGTTTATTGTTCATATGGTTAATAATTTTCTGATGCATTCACTGAAGATGAACTAACTAAATCATAAAGGTTACTAGATGTACGCTAGTCGCTTTTAACACAGTTGCGTATATACATGGATATCCTATACTGAAGTAGCGTATATGAATCTGAGTATGAAAATGAAAAAGTATCTGATTTGCTAATACTGATTCACCTCCCTCCTCTCAGTATTATTTCCAACACATTTATTGTTCATGACATCTTTAGGGGTCCTCAAATTCCTCCACCAGTGTCTCAAGAAGCAGGGGGACCTTCTAGCAGTGCTTAGGTGAAAACAGAAGAGGAGACCCAAGAGATTAGAACTGCTGAGGTGCCTGGGACTTACATGAAATATCAGAGGGGCACAAGAAGATTGTTTGCAATCAATAGGCAAGTGTTTTCTCCATGGGATTATTGGCTAGATAAATTGTTCTTGCGGACAAGACCGATCTCCCTAGTATCGAATGATATCTAGCAACAAGCATCACAAGCAAATCTACTTTTCTCTAAACATGTTTCAATTCATAAATGAAAACTAAGAGGTGTAACAGACGCTACTTCGGTCCAACGCTTGTTTGTGGCAGCAAATAAACACACATCAAAGAACACCTGCATAGATACTATAATAAAACATGTTCATTATGAAGATCAAGGAGCTCATAAAATAAACCATTAGAGACAGTTCATTGAGAAAAACAAACTTGATTGTATTAACTTTATGAATAAAAGAACCTTACAACCTTTGCCTTGATGTTGCACAAGCTCTTTTCAGGGTCCAACAGGAGTCTCCTCTACTTTGACAAGCCTCACTCACTTCCCAAATGAAATGAAAAGGTATGTGATATCTCCTCTCATAAGCTCAAAAAGGAAGTCTAATTTCCAGCAGCATTTACCCTCAACAATCTTTAGCTTTCAACCTCCCCTACAACCAGCCCAATGCCTGAATTTATAGTGCAAATGGAGGAAGTTGCAGGTCCACCATTGAAGGGATCAGTTCCTCCTTCAATGGGATAAGCACCTCATATCATGGAGTTAGTAGTTATGGAATGGATGAACCAAGGGGGAGTGGACTTGCCAGCGTAATATTCCTTCTAGAAGCGTCCAGAAGTGACCCAAGGTGAGTTTTTAAGAGCAAACTCACGCCTTTTTTAACTTTTACAGGGGTTCGCACC
>APFE031058507.1:1255-41925 GCA_000404065.3 Pinus taeda
CCATCATGTTCAGTTGGTTCCTTTTGGGATCAGTCTTTGATATCATTGATCCATTGTATCTTTCAGCATCATTGACAGTGTTATATGTGATATTCAGACATGTACTTGTTCGATCACGATCAGATGATCCATTATGTATTTTCCAGTCATTTATACTTGTATACTTAGTGGATCCACTTGTACTTGATATGAGGACATGCTTTGATTTCTCTGAGCATGGGTATGCCCGCCTCAGACGGTGTTTCTTTCTGATCTTCTTTTGTGGCCTAGCAGGCTGAATTCTTGGTAAGTACTCCTCGGTCTTTGGCAGATTTCCTTTCCATGTACTTGCTTAATATATTTCGGCCATCATGTACCCCTTTTGACCTCATATATTACGGGGCATCTGTTATAGCTCCAAATCTCACTATTATGGTTTGTGATGCTGCACTCATGGCCTAGGGCAACCCCTCCTCCTAGACCTGATCCAAAATCTAAAAAAAAGTGTTTTATTCCTTGTACGCGACATTTCCCTGAGTTAAATGCGTGTATACGCAGTTTCATATATATACCCAACCCCCGTATATGTATTAAAACACTTAAAAAAATATAAAACTCCTTATTTTTGGGTGGATATCGCGGGTTTTACCTACTGATCACCTGTTAGTGCCTGTGGCCTCAACTGTTCCCAACCAATTCCTAACTAAAAAACTACTTTGGAATTGGTATAAAAAGACATCAAAGGGAAGGCCTAAAGGAGGAGAGAAGAGAGAGAAAGGTTATTATACTGAGATTTCCCCCTGATTAGGTCTGAGAAACCTTATGCCTTCTGCACTTCCCCCATTTGTACAGGAAACCCTTATTTCCTTGTGATTTGATGTTCATCCCTTGGTTATGGAATCATGGGGTGAGTCTTGGAAGGAGATATGCTAGAGGCTTGAGGCGGGACGGATCCAGAAGGAGGTTGTGCTTGGAGCCTGCAAAGGTTGCTCAGGTGATATCACTCTTTTTGTACTTTCTATTTGTCTATAATAAAGAAACACGTCTTG
The DNA here is from genome assembly GCA_000404065.3 of Pinus taeda. NCBI lineage: Eukaryota > Viridiplantae > Streptophyta > Pinopsida > Pinales > Pinaceae > Pinus > Pinus taeda. Next base: position 2,284 of record APFE031058507.1, read on the forward strand.
ATTCCCGATATGCTTCTTCTTTATGTTTATGATGTTCATGTTTGAATTTCATGTATGAATGGATGTATAAACGTTCCTAACTAACTTCGTTCTTGTATAACATAAAGATGATTTTTGTATAAATCTTTTTCCATATACTACTGCATTCTTTGGAATTGTTGGTTTTGCAGGGCAAAGGAGCGAAAGGGACGTGAAGAAGGGTTTGGACCTTGAGGAACTACCCGAACGTAGGACCTGAGGTACATCCTTCTTACTTTAGAATTAGCTTTTGCTAGCATAATGGCTGTGTGTGTGCATGTTTCTTTGTTTAGACAACTTTCAGTTTGCTAGGGTTCCACCCAAAAGCCCTAGGGGATAAAATCCCTCAACACCTAGAAAGAAAATTAAGCTTCAAACACACTTAAACCAATACAATAGGCAATTGCAATTAGAAAAACAAGTCAATCAAGACAATGTCACTATAATCACACTAACAAACCACTGCTGGAAGGAAAAAAACTGAAATCAAGAAGAAAAAACCTAATTTTCTTTAACCTCAGGGATCATCGCACCTGTCATAGGAAAAAAAGTGATAATCATGATTGTAATTAAAACATCTGCGACGTCATCGTGACTGTGAGGGAGAAAACCATGATGGAAGAGAAAGATGAGATAAAATAAAAAAATATTTAAGCTCAACAAAAATGAAGAACTTTCACGCAATCTCCATTAAGTGAAAAAAGTTGCAGACAAACAAACAAGCCTGAAAAATGAACGGTTGGTCAAACTCAACACAAAAGAAAGATTAAGGATTGAATGGAAAGGATCATCGCTTCCCCAGTGGAGTCACCATTTTTTTGTCTAGGTAAATCCTCTCTGTGGATAGAGACAATATCTCTAGTCCAATTAGTGGGACTAGCAACCTAAGTGACAATATACTAGACACTTTCCTAAGTTACAATTGAAATGAGAGACGAAAAAGATGGCCTACCTCATTCTGATGTTATCTCGATCTCCTTTGTTGAAGTCCTTGAATCACTTGCATCACGGGCTCATTCCTACTTCTTACAACATTCATGCACCTGCATAAGAGATCCTAACACAAATAGGCATTTAAATACAAATAGCATATTCAAAAGAAACCTACTTAACTGATCAAGGAATGTTAAAATAGATGATACATGAACATACACGTCAATGGAAAATGAACCAGTAGTTGCATATTAATAGAAAAGAAGGGGAAGCATACAACCAAGCCTTGAGGTTGATGGGCTCTTCTTGAATGAATGTCCAAGTCCAAGCTAAGTTCTCCAAGCACTCCAAACTAAATGAGTAGCATATAGGCACAATCTTACCATAAGGGTGCAAATAGACATAGACCAACCATTTGGGAATGGGAAAGGATGAATATATAGGCTTGGAAAGGGAGTTAGGATCTCTCAAAATATAGGAGTAGGCCCTCATCTCAAGGAGCTAGCTCATAGGGATAAGAATAAGAGGCCATGTTGGGAGAACTCAACCTCATCTACTCCAAAAAACCTACAGATCACTACTCTTGAGGCTTCTAGATCACAAAGCTTCTCAGCCTCTTTGGGAAAATTGCCTTTTTTGGATCATCGCGGGTATACAAGTAAATAGATCGATGCCATCATGGGTTGAGTATAATATAATAGGCAACCATCATGGTTTTTAGTCTCATAAGAGAAATGATCCTCAAATTAGGGTTTAAGAGTTATTTCCTTCAGGGGAAGCTCAAGGCATTTTCCAATCAATATCCTAGGGAGGGTCTGGGCCACATATATGAATGAGTACACTACATAATGATCATGTTTCAAGAACTTCAGAGTATGTCACAAGGAAATGTAGGAGGTGTGAAAAAATATTGTGATACAAATGCCCCCTAAAGCATGAATGCAGAACAGGGAGTGATGGCTGAGATGTGTTGCAAGGTTTTGAAAGGATGAGAACAAACACTATTAGGAGACCTGCAAATCAAGGATGCATATACATATACATATCTGATATCAAAACATGAATCCATGGTATGGACGCAGCCATCTAGATGATAAGGACTATATGAAAGGATCCATGGTATGGGCACAACCATCCAAATGAGAAGGATCATCTATAAATCTAAGATTTGAGGTATGGACTCAGCCATCAGATATAAAAGGATCATCATAATTGTGAAGTCCCACAATATGGTCACAACCATCCATATAACTGAAACATGTGTACAATCATGAATACCACATAACTCCATGTAGCTTGAGTCATACCAGATAAGACTTAGGGTCTTGCGCTCCATACCACCCCAATCAAAGTAAGATTTCTAACATGTGAATGAATGTGTCGAACTTGAACATGCTAGAAAACTTCTTGAGTACCAGCCAATGATGTGTTCCGTTAACAGGCATGAGAGAAACCTCCAATGACGACAATGGCTCTCAAGGTACAACATTACAATCCGTGAATGTGATAATGAAGCTAACATCAAACACTCGTGCAATCATCTGATCGAAGGCCAATGAAGGAAACATGTCATCAGATGTGAAGAAATTTCCATTAATGCATGCAAGCTCTAAGGTACTTAAAGGGAGTCTCTAAGTCATCTCCCCATATAATGAGTTGAAGTCGATAGGAAGTGACCCATCAAAGGAGGACCATGATGAATCCCCCATCATCGACATGAAACAAGGAATAAAGTGAAATGAAATAAATAAGATCCAAGACTGTAACAATGGGTTAGACAATGTATAGGTAAATAACTGTAGATAGGACTTCTCTTGAACACTAGTGACACGGCTCTGAAGTGTGGCATGATTTGACTCAACATAGGACTAAAGGTCATGATGATAACTAGAGTAGTCAGATGAGAGGCAAAAACGGATCACCCAAACCCGAGAGGACAAGTGATTGAGTGAGGATATCCCAAACTTGACACAAAAATAGAAGAGTGTCATGTTCAAGAGCGACATGCTGCATATACAAAGGGTGTTTCATTTTCATTTTTCCCTACTATTTCTAGCGAGTACCCAAATTATTTTTATCACAAGCTTGAAGGGGATAGCATATGCTTGTCATGTAAGTTCATTCTTCGAATGAATCCATACTAGTAAGTTTTACGAGTCTTAGGAAGGAGAAACTCTGTCTCATCACAACGACGAGTCTTTTGTCATAAAATTTTAACTAGTTTGACATAAGAATAACTTTGTATCTTTTTCACGTTTAGAGGTTTTTAACAAGAGACGAAAAAGAAAACTCCAGCATTTCCCTATTCGTAATTTGTCTCTTGAACCTGAAAAGGTTAGTGGTGGCAATGTTTTCTTTGACACAACAACCTCGGAAGTTGTAATTATGGAAGCTCTAGTTGATGTGTCTATGATGCCAAGGTTTCCTAGGTCGAAGCACACCCCTACCAGAGAAACATAACATTCAAGCCAAAACAATCTGTGAAGGACAAGCAGAAGAAGGTGCCAGTGCGCACGTCACTAAGATAGCTTACCAGAACACAATCAAAGAAAAATAAAGATAAGCAGCCAGAAACAGTATTTGACTTGGAGGCAGAAGAATTCCATGGAATGGAGGATATTGATGTTGAAGGGGTGGAACCCTTGACGAGGCTACCCAAATATATCCCTCCGCGGAAAGGAAAGGCAAAGGTAATGAAGGACCCTGATACCAAGAAGTTTACAGTATCCATGTCTCTATTGCTTGAGCAAGTGCCACTTGAAGGTCCTCAGCTCAGACATCCCATTGTTAAGGATGGAGGATTGGGACCTCATGGACCACACTAAGTTTTCACATTTGGAAACAGATAAATATGTGCACAAGATCTATTACAAAGAAATATGTGTTACCACATTGGAATCGATGGAATGGGTCTACAGTGTTGAGTAATAAGGGTTTCTTGATCTGTTATTGTTGCCACATTATCACTGCACCCCCATTAATACGACATATGTGTGCCAACTCCTCATACTAGTGCATGATGGGTGCTTATGGCTAGGAGAGCCTATCCCCATCATGGACATGTTGATTCACAGAATCACATGGCTACCTTACAAAGGCGTGAACCTTGCCAAGGAGTTTGGAGGGCAGACTAGGGAGAAAGAGCTTGCAGACAAGATGAAGAAGGATTACAACCTCCTCAAGAAGAAGTAAAGGTATTCCATTCTTTCTATTACAGATTAGGCAGAATTTTCTGCCCATATTTTAGCAAGGAAAGTTATGAGAAAATGTCGCACAGATGAAGTTTCAGCACGAGTAGTTTGGCTTGCTATGCAGTACATGAAAGGCATAAAATTTAATTGGGCCAGGTACCTTTGTCAAGAGTTCCTAGTGAACTACAGTGAGGCCTAGGAGGAAACCAAGTCATTCCACTACACTTGGTTGTTGCTATCAATTATTCTCATTGCATGGATATTGTTGAAGGATAGCTCATTTCCTCCTCTCAAGGAAGGATTGCCGAAGGCCATGCAATTTGCCTCTTTATGGTCTACAAAGGATGTCACATGGATTACAAAAACAAAGATATTTTGGAATTTTATGGAAATGGATATCCATATCGAAATCAATCAATGTCCAAGGTTGTCCCCAACCTTTTTCATGTAGCTGTTAGCCTACGCAGCATTCAAGGCTGACTTCCACAGAGTCTATATCCAAGCCCGGAAGGATCCAAAGTAGAAATCGCACCAGTTGCCCTATTTGGTGTTAGAAATAGACATGCAGGAGGTCGTAGTGTTATGGACTACAAAGTGGTCCGCTCCGTTAGAGTTATATATTGGAACAATCACGGGCATGGAAAGTTCTATTGCGCAGAAAAGAAATGAGGCCACTAAGAAAGTTACGAGTACCCTAGCAGAACAGAAAAAGAAGGAAGTTGCAGAAAAGGTGTGCATAGAGCAAGAATGCGTGCTAAGGAGCAGGCATAACAAGAGTAGCACAAGTCACAAAAAGGTGATAAGTCACCTTCGTTAGAGACAAAGGAAGAAGAGATTTCAAGCCAAGGCGATGGAGGTGGTGAAGGGCATAGCACCCCCTTTATTTTGAAAAGACATGGCATAGAGCAGAAGGGTGGAACATGGGAAAAATAGTAATTTGATAAAAAATGGGTTGACGCATGGTATTAACAGAGGGTGATCTCAATGAGATCAGAAATAAAATTTGGGACACCATAACAGAAGTATTGTAGCATTTTGAGCAGCAATACATGTAGACACTTGGGGTCGTCTAGAAGAATTTGTGTGAAATTTAGCTCCAAGAAACCAGAATTTAGGAAGATGTCAGGAAGGCGAGAAATGCACAAGCCAATCTAGCATGAGGAAAGAGTATAGTCACAGAGATGAACTGGCCACAGGAAGTTGGAGTCTTCCCTTTGCCTAAAGGTTTAATCAATGCAGAAATGGATGAACAACACGTTTTTCATCACAGAGTCAAAAACATGGGACTAAACCTTGCCATGTTGTCACTTGAGTCTCTACATGCATTACATCAAGGGGTCATGGAAGAACTCAGGACCAGAGAACTGCTATCACTCACTGCTGTCAGTGAGTTCAAAGTCAACAATGAACACATGTTCCTTGAAAAGACATACACTCTAAAGGAAAAGGAGGCACTACAGGTGCGTAATTCAAGTCTAGAGTTAGCAGTAGTAGAGGCCTATAAGATAATGCCTAAACTTCATATCCAGAGGGTACACAGTGTTGGTGTCCAGGTATGAACAAATAATCCACTCCTTTTCCCACATTAATGTATCAATTCGGGTGTGTATTCTTTTCAAGGCAACACGCAAGGTATATGCAGGGGCAAGGTTACAATCTACCCTCAACCAAGGGTTTGTGATTGGCAATTGAAACATTGTTGAGATAGAAGTAAAACCCAATTGCAGAATGTAAAAAGGTATTCAAATTTATCTAAGAGATCTGTAATAGCAACAAGAAAAACACAACAATAGAAAATACATACAACGCAAGGAAACACGGAGCACCTGATCAGAATAGCAGGCCTAGCTCTTTGATCAGGGCTACATTACTCACATCGAGTGATAGATTAGCAAAAAGGGTTTATATCTTATTAATATAAATAATGTTGTTACAGTACCATACCAGGGTCCCCTTGATACAAGAATGACCCATCTTTTATACAATACAAAGGAGAATAATTCTCCCCAAAACCTGGCAATTATATGCCCAAAGATATAGATCAGTTGTATCGCAACACTAGCACCAAGAGAGACAAGAACAAGAATGGTCAAAAAATGGGTTGAGAGTAGCTACAACTAGTTATGTTGTTTTGTCGTGGTCGATCAACTACTGTGAATCGTGGAACTGCTACGATATGATGTGCAGTCAACACCTGTGCTCCATAATATGCAGTCATCACAAGTTTTAGTGGTTTCTGTTGGTAGAAACCTTCATGTCTCTACTTCATTAATTAAATATCCCAAGAGATGATAAAGGGGAAGTACCTCATAATGTTACACAACAAATATATGTGAATGAATGCAAAAAGGGTGAAAAGAGGAGTGGAAATGCAGGGAAACGATAGGCCAATTTGGTACCCAACATGTCCCCCCAAATAGCCTTTTGCATGCCCTCGTACAACTCGTCTTCTCCACAGGTCTAGGTTGGATAGGCTATGTGCTTCCTGAAGCTGGCGAGATCATATTCCTCAGCCATTTCTGTTCTTGGAACCTTGAATCCTTCTGAGAGGAGAACTTCCTTCCACCAATAATTTGGTACATTATAGGTTGGGATGTATTGTTCCACTGGCAGCCATAGAACAAGGTACTGGAATCGAATTCCCATCCATCGGACCCCACATGTTTGGATGCATGCCACATATCTTAGCACCCTGCTGAGTGCCCGTGCAAAATTTGGTGCTCCAAATGGTTCTCTGTTCCAAACAGATGTGGGTGACATAATCCACCTCTTCTAACAACTATCCAGGGCCTCAGCCTAAAACGTGACTAATCACTTGACGTAGAGATAGATGCACCACTTTTGTGTCTTCAACATCTGTTCCTTGTTTCCCATAATTTCCAAAAATGTAGTGTGTTTATTATACATAGTCATTGATATCTCAGGTTCTCCTCTCACCATAAAAGGCTTCGTGGCCTGATTTGACTCGAACGTGTCAGAAGCCTTCTGCCAACTTATCTCATTAAAAGTGTAAGAGGTGAGGGCCCTTAAATGAATGTCCCCCACATATGGAACTAGATTAAATTCTCTCTCAACAGGCAAGAGATACCCATGCATATAAAGCTCACACATCAAGTGCTGAGTTGGCATATCATGGGCTCTCAATATCCGAAGGAACTGTACACCATCCTCAATCTCGTGACTAATTTATTTCTGGATGCTTTCCAAAAAAAAGAAAGGAAAACGCTCATGTAAAAATAAAGAGTAACAGGAAGCAGTAGGGCGACATGCCATGGCTTCCTGTGCTAAATGGAGCATTTTCTCTATATCAGTTTTTAATTCTACTACTTGCCTTTCTAGTTGCTACACCTTGAATTGCTGCTTCGCATGCCTCAGTCACATTATATCAATGTGCTCTACATATTCAAAGATAGCTATGGATGCTCGTTATTGGGCTTTCTTAGCTTCATTCCGATATCGTGCCACGGTGGATTTCCAGGTCTGTACCTCAGCCGACAAAGAAAATTCACGGCCCTCAAAAAAATATTCTATCGGGTCTGTCTGAGTGGTAACAGAAGTTGTTGACACTCCATCTACCTACATCCCTGCTTCGGTCATCATGGTTTTGGGCTTGTTAGCCTGTTTCTTATATTTCTTCACTTGGTTCTTCAACTGGTGCATTTGTTTCCTCAGCCTCTTAACCTCTACTTTGAGTCGCATCATTTCTTTAAACTGAGGTTGATATTTCCACTTCATGGTAGCCTTCGTTGTTCACACAACTCCACCCATTCTTGTTTAACCACCACGTCATCTGGTACTGCAGCTGATTCGATAGGTGGTGATTTACTCGAGGGAGTATCCACAGGGTTACTCAAAGGGGCTTCCTTTCTTAGCTTCTCTTACTGGGGAGTAGCCATTTCCTTACTGTCTCCTACCTCACCCTGTTGTGAAGCTATCTCGACAGGTGGCGGGCTTACTCAGTGAAATTCCATCAGTGGTTCAGCCAAATTTTCCTTTATAGGTTCCCTTGTTTCAAAAACATCTGCCTCTTCCTCTATTCTGGGTCCTTGAGAGAGGTCTCTATGGGGATCTACAGCTAACAAGACTATGGCAATTGGTCCCTTCTTTGATCCATCATATTTCAAACTTGGCGGAACAACCACCTCCTCTTCTCTATGTGAGGTAGAGTGAGACACCCTTACCCCTTTTGGAATGGAGAAGTAAGAGGAAAATTGAAAGAATTCTCCTACCTGATCTATTTCAGTCCTAGTTGTGGCCTCGGGCTCTTTCCCTCTGCCTACAGCGTCTCCGTTCTGGGTTAAAACCCTTGCCTATGCAATCTCTTGTTCTATCGACACGGGTTCCTATGGAGCAGCGTCAACCCTGACATTTAATTCCTCTGTGGTCTCCAAAGTCGAACAGGTTGATGGTGGTTCTTTTGGGACACTACCTTCCATGTACAACATTTCTTGAATAGACGATGTTGGCACTGCTTCTTCCAGCATGGCATTGATCCAGATGGATTCTTTCATAATCACATCGATTCCATCCATTAAACCGCTATCCTCTTCCTCTCTAGCAGCTTTAGCAATCGTTATTTTCTCCTCTGTAGAATCCTATAATCTTTCCCACAGGATTTGAAATCGAACAATTGCATGCATGACTAGCAGCTGGACCAGGCCATGGTTGGTAATGAATGCTACCACTTTTTGCAAACACCGAGAAGAGTACACCATCAGCTGGAGACTTCTTAACAGGAAGAAAGGCATATTCAATGAGAAGGATTCCACCTGTGGGAACCGGAGGTGAGCCAATATTCTGAAGTGGTATTTAAACATGGTGGTATACGTCCCCTCGCAGGTTATGTATCTCATTACAAAACTTGCTACCTCACCCCATGGGTGAGGTAATGAGTTTTCGTCGTACCCCTGGCCCTTCTGAACAACATTTTCTCCAACCTGTAAGAATGCTTCGGGGAACTGTGAAAGGGTCGTTCTTCGTGAAAACCATTTATGCCCCTGCTGGGGTAGCCCACTAACCTCTGCAATGGTTTCTTCTGTGACAAGGATTTCTATCCCCAGACCCGGGAGCTCTCTTCTTTTAAATTGAGTGCGAATTCAATTGCAATTGCCTCGTTAAATCCTTGCAACCTGTCAAAACAAACATTCCACCCTACATTTTCAGAGACTCGCCATACCTCTGGATTGTTTTTTACCATTTTCGTGTCGTCTGGCTCATGGCAGAGGCCAAGTTCTTACTAACATAGTAAACTGCATATGGTACCTTATCCACCTGCTGCCCTAAAATTGCCCCAATTGTTGTTTGGGAGGCATCAGCATGAATATGGAATAGTAATGCCCAGTCTGGTCCTCTAAGGATTGAAGCACTACAAACCAATTTCTTAATCTTCATAACGCTGCATCACAGTCATCTGTCCACACAAAGTCTACACCTTTTGTCAGTAATTGAAAAAACGAATGTGTTGTTTTAGCAAAAATTTCTATAAAGCACCTCTAATAAAGCACAACTGATAAAGCTACGTACCTAAGTGGGTGTTCTGGGTATTGGAAAATGTTGTATTAGGCTGGATCCATCCGAATTCCTACAGCCAAAAGCAAGTGTCCCAAGACTATTCCTTCATTCATCATCGTATGGAATTTTTCCGTACTTAAGGATACATGCGCCTACTTACATCTTTCGAGAACTTTTTCTAGCTTTCCTAATGCTTCTTCGAATGAATCCCCATATGCTGTGAAATATTCCATGTAGATTTCAACACTATCATCCATTAGATCAGAGAAAATCCCCAAAATTTCCCTCTGAAATATTGTAGGTGCATTACAGAGACTAAATGGGAAGACTCTGTATGCAAATGTTCCCCAGGCACATGTAAATGTGGTCTTATCCTAATCTTCAGGAGCTATATAGATCTAGTTGTACCCACTAAATCCATCTAGGAAGGAAAAAAACTTCTTCCCTACTAATGTATCCAAGACTTGGTCAATGAATGGTAACGAAAAATGGTATTTCTGAGTTTCCTTGTTTAATTCTCTGTAGTCCACGCATATTCACCATTTACTGTTTCTCTTAGAGACCATTACCAATGGGGAAACCCATTGGCTATTTGGAATGGGGTAGATAAATCCCCCATCTAGCAGCTTTTGGAGTTCTTACTTAACAATTTTTTTTAGGGTAGGGTTCATTCTTCTCTGGGGTTTCCTTATAGGGTGACAGTCCTACTTAATGTATATGTGATGAGTGCATAGATTAGCAGGAATTCCCTTCATATTTGAGTAGTCCCACGCGAAGGCTTCTTTGTGTTTCTGAAGAACATGCAGGAATTGTTTTTTTCTGGGTATCTAACAGCTCTGAAATGATATTCAAGATTTTTCCTAGTTCTATTTCCATGGAAACACTGTCATGGGGCATAGTTGTAGGTAGCTCCTTGAATCCATCTGCTACTCCAATACTTTCCGGAGTCTCACAGCTCAAGATGGACTCCGGGATTTGCTAATTCAAATATGAAACAGAACAAGGATCACTGATAAAGGTAGTAATTGCATCATCTTCTATTTCATCTTTCAACTGGAGGGCCTGCCCAATAGTGAGAATTGGTCTTAACTCCTCATTTTCTGATTCAGACTCTTTCTTGTGTACAAATTTCTTATGGCATGCTGGTTTTGCTGATGGGTTAAGTTTTGTGGGAGGATATAACACTAGATTCTTAGTGTTTTTCCCATTTGAGATTATCATATGCCCAGACTAACACCCAATCTAAGCATCTATGGTTGCCAACCACGGTCTTCCCAGAATCAAGGGATGGCCTCTAGCTAGAGATTGCGTTTAGAGTGCTAGGAAATCCACAGGGTAGTGCCATGAATCCACTAAAATCGTGATATCTTCTAATTTCCCTACTGGTTTGACTGTATATTGATCTACCAGTTCTAACACTGTAGGTGTATGCTTCAAGTTACGAAGTCCTAATGCATGCATGGTTTCAGCAGTGATGACATTTATGGCAGTGCCCAAATCTACTAGTACATTTGGAATTTCTACCCCATTAATATGCATAGTCAAAATTGTGTTCCCGGGATCCCCATACTTTACAAGCATGGACCCTCCAATCATGAAATTTGATAGTTTCCCCATTACATGAATGGTGAGTGGATCTCTTGATTTCTTTTTAGGCTTCTTAGCACAATATTCCCTAAGAGTCTTTGCATATATAGGTATGTCTTTCATGGCTTGCAATAGGGGAATATTGAAAAATAAATTTTGTAACTCCCCTAACAAGTCAAACTTAGTTTGAGGGGTTGGTTTACTCACAACCAACCTTTCTAGATATGGCGGTTCAGCTTGGTGTTTCTGAGCAGCTAATGGTTGAGGAGGTGTATGATTTTTGTTAACTCAGTTTGGTTCTTCTCCGACCATTTCTAGTTCTTTCTCCTCTCTATCAATCTACTCAATGATAACTCGTGAGGGCTGAGCACCTACAGGCCACCCAGATCGTAAATTCATCTCATAGAATTCCATAGTAGAGATGTTGTATGAAGGAAGGTTGAGGGTGTTAGCTTGCTGAACCCCTTTATTGTTAGGATTCAGATTGGGTTGGATAGGGAGTTGAGGATGAATAGGCTGATTGCTAGGGGGAACATTAGAGGGCAACTGAAGTTCTTGTTGTGGCATTGACTGGGGAAACTAACCAGGGGGAGAAGTTTCTTGCCAATTTGAAGCCCATGAGGAGCTTGAACTAACTTGAGGAGCCCACTGCTGCCAAGGTGGAAACTAGTATTAGGGCCATACAGGCGGATAAGGCATAGTCTGGGGACCGATATTGAAATTGCTAAAATATTGAGATGGATCTGGAAACATACGTTGATTTCCCATTGACAACCAAGGTTGCCATGACATTTTAGGTACCATAAAGTAAAGTTGCTCCCTATCTTCTCCTATCCCTTGAAAAACCACTTTTAGCCCTGGCAAAGATGGGCATGAACTTGTCGCATGCTTCAGTTCATAGATTGCACACTCCTCTACAAAATTCAATGGACATTCCCTTTGTGAATATTTCTTTCTTCATGTGGGGAAAAATACAGCCATAGTTCTTTCCAATTCTAGTTGTTTATGTTTTACCTACAGTGTGTCTATCTATTCAGACAAGGTACTCAGGATATCAGTCCTCAAGTTGTCCAGCAGGTTCCCAATTTTTGCTTTTGTAACACCTCCGCCAGATACCTTTGTTGATCAAATACCTTATTTATTTCTTGTAAATACTCTTGAGCACTGAATACACAACTCACAGATGGTATCAAAGTCCTCCTTTGATATATCCCCCTTTCCAACTATATTCAACAATTCCAAAGAGTCTTCTCAAAAGGCCTGAAGAGTGATAATTTTCAAAATGTCTTTATCCAGGTTAGAGTGACCTAACCTCTGCAATGTGTATTTAAAGAGTTCCACACAGTCTTCCATATTTCCGTCCTCTTTTTGTATAAATTTAAAAATATCTTCTTTAATATCTCGTGATTTACAGTAGTCTTGGTATTTCTCCAAGAAAGCAGTTCTCATTACTTCCCATGTGGTGATAAACCTTCCCCAAAGACCCATAAACCACCATAGGGTTCTCCCTTTTAGTGTAGTAAGGAAAATTTTCAATTTATGAGCATCCATTATGTAATCATACCCTCAACACACAATGTCAAATTCATACAAAAATGTGTCAAGGTCTTTTGAAGTAAGCCCATCGAAACTGGGTAAAGCTGCTAAAGGGATGGGCTTTGTTGATGCACTAGTCCCAAAATCCCTAATTGGTAAGTTAATAGTAGATGTTGTAGGTGCCATGAATATCCTCCAATACTCACTAGGGATTTCAGCTAGCTCCACAAGAAGAGCTTCTATCATAGGGGTTCGAGTTTCCTTAATAGCACTTCCTCTATCCTTTGGTGATAGAAATGTTTCTATAATCTCTTCCCCCCTGTCACCATGGCTGGACCCTTTGGATATCCTCTCTGCAATTTCTTCTTCCCTACTGGGATGGGCATTTCCTTCAGATGCTTTACTTGTAACTTCTTCTTCTTTTGTTGCAAGCAACGAGACTCATGTAGTAGGCGTACTGTTTCTTGTCTCTCTGGCTGCTGGAAGGGTCTATTCTATCGAACCGACAGGGGTGCTGTGAACAACACTGGTTGATCTACAGATTGTCCCTCCGATTTTGTTTGTGCACCTAGCCTCACAACTGCATGGGAAGATGCCTCTAACTCAGCTTTTGCAATGATTTGCTAGATGTAGGTGTTCCTTCCCAAATCCTGTCTTCCCTTCTTTGGGGCTCTCCCTCTGCCGCTTTTATTTGGCTCTCTGTTTATACAAGTTGGTGCAGTGACAAAAATCAAACCACAATGCTCAAGGCCTGGAGTAGGGTGTTAGAAGACCACTCCCTCCCTAGGATGAGAGATCACTTTGAAGAGAGGGTATTTGATGACAAACAAAAAAGAAAAGAAAAGAACACAGGAACCTAGGATTCAGGAATTGGAGCAGGGTTTCAAAAGACTACTCCCTCCCTGGAACATGACCATAATCAATAAATAACACACACAAGAAAACCTTGATACTTCAATACCTAAAGTAGGGCGTCAGAGGACCCTTCCCTCCTCATGGTGAGAGATTGGGTTTCTCAAAATCAAAACAAAAATGCTAGGGAAAAATCTAAGCTCAAAGCCTAGAGCAGGGTTTCAAAAGACTCCTCCCTCCCCAAGGAAAGAGATCGACCTTACTAAAACAAAAAACAATAAAATCTCAAAATAAATGAAATACCTATGCTCAGGACCTGGAGCAAAGTGAGAAAGCTCATTCTCCCCCCCAAGACAAGAGATTGACCCCCTCGTTAACACAGATTGTGTCTTGCACCTCGTTAGCCTCCCTGGAAATTGTGCCAAAATGTTGGTGTCTAGGTATGAACAAATCATCCACTCCTTTTCCTACATTAATGTATCAATCCAAGTGTGTATTATTTTCAAGGAAACAGACAAGGTATATGTAGGGGCAAGGTTAAATTTACCCTCAACCAAGGGTTCGTAATTGGCAATCAAAACATTGCTAAGACAGAAGTAAAACTCAACTGTAGAATGTAAGAAGGTATTCACAATTATCTAAGAGATCTGTAATAGCAACAAGAAAAAAACAGCAATAGAAAATACACACAACACAAGGAAACACGTAGCACCTGATCAGAAGAGTGGGCCCATCTCTCTGATCAAGGCCGCAATACTCACAACAAGTGATAGATCAGAAAAAAGGGTTTATATCTTATTAATCTGAATAACGTTGTTACAATACCATACTAGGGTCCCCTTGATACAGGAATGACCCATATTTTATACAATACAAAGGAGAATAATTCTCCCTGAAACCTGGCAATTATATGCCCAAAGATATACATCAGTTGTATCACAGCACTAGTGCCAAGAGAGCCAAGAACAAGAATGGTCAAAAAATGGGTTGAGAGCAGCTGCAATCAGTTATGCTATTTCGTTGCGGTCGATCACCTACTATGAATCACGGAACTACTATGATATGTTGTGCGGTCAACACTTGTGCTCCATAATCCGTGGTCATCACAATTTTTAGTGGTTTGTGTAGGTAGAAACCTTCATGACTCTACTTCATTAATTAAATATCCCAAGAGATGAGAAAGGGGAATCAACTCATAATGTTACACTACAAATATATGCAAATGAATGCAAAAAGGGTGAAGAGAGGAGTAGAAATGCAAGGAAAAGATAGGCAAATTTGGTGCCCAACACACAGCTTGAATCCAAAATCAAAAAATTAATCATTGGTATGCATGAGTCTAGAGCAGAACCTAGACAAGTCACTTTCAAGTTAAATATGAAGATTGCAAAGCTACAGTTAAATTTGCAGCCCACGACTCCACTTGAGGTCTAGGAGTAGCATAGAATCGCAATTAAGGAGGGCATGGCTACCTTGGACACCACAGTCACTAATTGTGCGACATTGTTTGAATAGGCTATGGAGCTATAAACCAATCTACAAGAGGATCTGAATCTGCAAACACTGAACACAGAGGTAAGGGAGATGCAATGCCAATATGATGAGGTCGGGGCGACTACATGCACCTTAGCACCACCGCAGCGCCTTGCCAAGTTATGGGAAGGAAAGTAGCTATTGGAAAAGGTAGAGGAACTATAGAAGAAAGAGGCCTTGCTGAAGGCCAGATTGCAGCCTTGGTTGGATGAGGCTTATCAGATCACGATCTCCATTCAAGATAAGCTTAATGGACTACAACAGACACAGTGGACGTTAAGGTGGCAGTAGAAGGACCAACCACTAAAAAATTGGTCGAGGAGGCTCGACAGGTAGCAACAAAGAGCGTTACTGAAGTTGTAGTGATCTAGGTGGAGCTAGGAGATCTTAATAGTAAGATTGCGGTGCCAGCAAAGTGACTCGAGGGCGATTCAAGATCTTTGTGTTGGGGGCCTATTGCAATGGGTCCCCTCAGTTAGTTTGGGGTTAAGATAGCCCAAATTTCGGTAAAATTTTGTAAATAATGTAAAGTCTCCGTGATTTGTAGATGCGGAGTGTGTAGATGATTAGGAGTCAAAGGGGCTTAGCCCCTTGTTCTTGATAAATTTTGAATCGATTTTCAAGATCTCCCCATGGTCCGCAGACCATGGCATTGTATGAAAAAATTCTATAAATACTGAGTCTTAGCGAAAGGAAGAGGGAACAAAGGAGAACTAAGTGAAACTAAGATAAGGAGTTGGGTTGATTGAAGAAGTTAGGGCAGGAAGGCTCTGCTTCCTACGCTTATATAGAGAAAGAAAGGCTCCATAGCTTAGTGCATGGAGGACTAGCTGGAGCTTGCAGATGAGTGCACGGACCCCTGTAGTTGTGTACATAAGGTAGTTTGATTCTATAATCTATGAATTGAGATCAATAAAGACAAGTTTCTAAAGAATTATTGGGTATTTTTGTTCATATCTATTTATGTTATATGTCATTGATGAATGATTTGTTTTATGAAATATCGATTGAATGCCATGTGATTCTCTTGAATAAGTCTCAATAATGTATGCAATGCATGTTTAAATACTTTCGTGAAGACTCTGGTGATTCCTCTATGTTATTTAACAACTTAATTAGATCTGCATGAACAAAAATTTAGGATTTCTCTCTCATGCGTGTAAGTAGGTAAATCGACTATTAAAGGTCCACAAGGATTGATCATAGACCTTTGCAAAGGTCTGAAGGTTGTTTTAATAGATTTGCAATAACATGCCCTAAGAGTGTATTGATATTTGTGAAAGTAGATCCAAGGCACTAGAACACATCACACTAGTCTCTAGATGCATAAACTTGGTTCCTACATCCCCCAATACTTCTTCGGGTGAGACTGCAGACTGTGCTACGCAGGTCGTTGCCAGAAGGTCCAGTGGTGTAGGGTTTTGTTGGTTGGTGCAACTAACTCTGAACCTAGGTTAGTACCCCCTAAGCCAACATGAAGTTGAATTCGAACACTTGTGGAATCATCCGATCAGATTCTAATGATGGAATCCTTTCGTCAGATGTGAAGAACTTGCCATTAAGGCATGCAAGCTCTAAGGTACTGAAATGGAGTCTCTAAGTCATCTTCCTAGATAATGAGCTGAAGTCGGTAGGAAGTGAACCATTGAAGGATGGCCATGATGAATCCCCCATCATCGATGTGAAACAAGGAATAAGTGGAATGAAATGAATAAGATCCAAGACTGTAATAATGGGTCAGACATTGTATAGGTAAATAACTGTAGATAGGACTTATCTTGAACATTGGCGACATAGTTCCAAAGTGTGGCAGAATTTGACTCCACATAGGACTAAAGGTCATGATGACAACTGGAGTAGTCGGATGATAGGTAAAAACAGATCATCCAAACCTAGGAAGACAAGTGACTGAGTGAGGATATCCCAAACCTGACATGAAAACAAAAGAGTATCATGTTCAAGAGCGACATGCTACTATATAAAGGATGCTTCATTTTCATTTTTTCCTGCTAGTTATAGTGAGTACCACAATTATTTTTATCACAAGCTTGAAGGAGATATCATATGCTTGTCATGTAAGTTCATTCTTCAAACGAATCCATTCTAGTAAGTTTTACAAGTCCTAGGAAGGAGAAACTTAATCTCATCACAGTGATGAATCTTTCATTGTAAAATTTTAATGAGTCTAATGTAAGAATAACTTGGTATATTTTTCACATTTAGAGAGTTTGAAAAAGAGATGAAAAAGAAAACTCCATCATGTCCCTTTTCATAATTTGTCTCTCAAACCCGAAAAGGTAGAAAACAATATTCGAGAGAACTTCTTGACCATGTCTACCAAGGTTTACCTTTTTTGTAAATAGTCAATCTCAGCCCGAAAAAGGGGTCAACATATTCTGAGATGACTTCAATTCATTTAATTTAGTGAGTTCAAAATGACAAGTACTCGGTGATATTTTCATGTTTCGAGAGTTAGAAGAAAGCTTAAAGATGACTCTAGGGGGGTTCCTTTTTCGTTTTTAACGAGTCTGAAAAAGAGATAAAACAAAAATTCATCTTAAATTAGTTAATAATAATCACATGTTCACCAGAAAGTACCTACAACTGCACAAGGAAATTCACCCTTCACTAATATCGAGAAATAATAATAAAATATTAATAAAATATTGACAAAAATGAACTCAAAAATTATAAATAGGCCATAAGTAAAAATGTTTTTACCATTTCACCAAAGTAAGTTTTGAGAGTGAATTTGTGCCCTATTGCTTGATTTTCAAATGACCAGTGCAAGAGATCCAGTGCATCATTCCTCAAACCATCTTCAGCAAGTAAGAGCTCTGCATGTATTCTTACAATTCATTGTATTTTTATGCTTTTTCATTCAGTTTTCATTTTTCAGTAGGAGGATTTGTGTTTTTAAATCATACAGGAAATCATTGTGGCTTTTCTCATCAAACCCACAATGATATTTCCTGAGCTAAAATTCCCTAGCGATGACATCTCTTTGTTAATAAAAGCAGGCGCGATGGTTTCAAGGTGGAATTGTTTTGAAGGAAAAACCATCTCTAAAGAAAAAATTCTTAGTTTTTATCCATGAAAAAGTTTCTAACTTGTGTTTAATGTTGCTTTGCAGGATATTTATACCACCATGGTGCTAGAATGGAAAGAATGGAGCCATGAGGCAAAACACCATCAGGCAGCCCAAGATCCTGAATGCATCAATGCTTTGAAGAATGGTGGATTGCTTAAGCTCTTTAGAACTACAAAACTGAGAGCGCAAATGGATTTGTTGATTTATTTGATCATCTTATGGGATGTTTATCAAGTACTATTCATAATCAAATACTAGGAGCTATTTCTAGAAGAAAAAGGCATTTATATCATCACTAGATTATTTAGGAGGGGACAAAGAGTACAATCTTTGGATCTCATCCAGGAGGTGAAAGTACGAGTAGTCTAGTCAAGAGATATTGCTCAGGTTCTAACATGACCATAAGTGGGAAATTGAAGATAGAAACAATCACTAATCATCCCCTGAGAATGATTATTTTCACCAAAGCTCATGTATCTAGCACGCAAGCTCTTCATGAAGCCTCACAATCACAATTTTGACATGCAGTAGATTGTTTGACTCCCACAATATTTAACTAGTGTGGAGAACTACTAGACAATATGAAGACGAAACTAACCAAGGGTAAATGAGGGAACTTGAAAGAGTTTGGTTTTGGTTCGCTACTGGTTACTTTATTTCTAGAGAAGGTGTCCTTGTTTTGGAATCAGTGTGCAAAGGTACCAGATCCTTCCCCATAGGATTCGAGGCTAGTGCGGTGGATTGAGCTCATGCGCTGAGGAGGAGGGGGCCAACAGATGCATTTCCCTCAGTTTTTTGTCTAGGTATGTTGTCAGTTACTTGTTGTGGATGATTATGCTTATCCCGGCATGGATTTCATATGGGATCTAGATCTACCTCTGCCACCGAGAGAACAGTGGATTGACGCAGGTAAAACTTGCTTTTTTATTTTTCAAGTTTTATGATTTTCTTGTAAAAGTGTAACTGAGATTTAACTTGTGATAAATGTGCATATGTTGGACTGGAAAGACCACCTATAACGTCACCAATAGCACACTGAGCAGTCCATCAGATAGTAGGCACTAATTACGAGGAAGGGGAGGACCCCTTGGTACACAAATGTTTTTCAAGAACATAGTTTGCTAATGCATCTCTTAATGTATTCAAATTTTGTGGAATATGTTGATATGTGGTAAAATTAAGACTTCTTTCCAGTAATCAAACACGGAGATACATATGCAAGATCTTTGTATCTCTTACTGAATAATGATTGTTTAACTGTAACACAATGAGCTGCAAATCTAATTTGAAAACTAAATCTCTAATGCCAGGAGAAAATGCTTTTGCCAATAGTTCAATGACTACACTTTATTCAACAATATTGTTAGTTGTTCGACCAAGGCATATACCTTGTAAGTCAATCAATTCACCATCACAGGAAAATAGTGCCTAAGCTGCGGAAGACAAATTCTATGTGCTACGACAAGCACCATCAGCAAAACTGACATAATGACTTGATGACATATGCAAACTGAGTGGAACACAAGGTAAGAAAAAAACATGTCTGCAAAGAAACCAAACACACCAAAAATCAAAATGAATACACCAATGAATTTACACATTGATATAAAAAAAGAATATTTGCATGGATGACTACACATAAAATGTTTATATGGATGCCATTTTCAGACTCAGGTAATCGATCCATGGAGAATAAAACCGAAGTTTCATCGATGACATGGCGTGTAAGCATCGACTCGGTCAAATAATAGAGTAGAACTCATAAAAGTCTATGCCCTCATGCCCCCCGGGCGAGTAAGGGCTACGAGTCAAAAGATGAAAACACCATTGTGAAAATGGGAAAACGATAGAGACTTGGTGAGAAAATATCATGAAAGGAGGCAAGAAAAACTTAATCTCATGACGAGGAAAATATGCCCCTATTTGAAAGATTTTGACAATTTTAGGTCGAACTGAAATGTCAACAGGCAGGGTTGCAGGAATATTTCCCAAATTACCCTCAGACAGGACTTCATGCACCAAAATAGGTGTTTGAAGTGGATGCGTTGGCTGATGAGAAACAAAAGCTTCAAGACATGAAGGCATCTCACTGAGGTTAGAAAGAAACGAGGAATGATAATGGGGATCATTCCAAGGAATTTCATCCAGATCCATAACCTCAACAATACTCTCATCAATGGGGAATGTCTCATTCAAAGGACCTAGAGAATCCCATGAACCAAGCCAAGGAGATGGCACATAAGTATCTAGGTGCATACTAAAAACAACATTACTTTCTGAAGTGTTTGTTGAAGCCGAGACAATTTCTTGATAAGCTTGTTCTAATGGACTTAACGACATGGAATCACCAAATGAATCAATTTGATCTGGAGTAGGAATAATCCAAGGATCTATAGAAACATATATCATATTGATTGAAGTGAAATTCAGAGGTGGGAGAGTAAAAGTACCCATTAAAGTAGAATCTTTGAAAATACCTTCCCACACACTCTCATAAGGAATTTCAATATTTCCCACATATAGGATATTGTTGTTCGAGGTACCAGAAGAGAAAAAAGATAGTTGGTCGATAGTGACAATTTTTCCTTCGTGAGGAAAATGAAGCACCCGTAACAAAGAAGAAACCACACAAAACATAGCATGGGTCCAATTTCACTCGAGAAGAAGGTTGTAATTGAGATTCGCATCTACAACTTCCACTTCTAGTTGAACTGATCCATGTGGATATTGGTGGCCACCGACCAAGTCCACTTGGACCCTCACCATTTTTTCTTTTAGATTTTTAGTTTCCTTAATTGCAACACAGTTTACTATTTTTAGCAGTTTTTTGGGTCCTAAACTTCCAGAGCCATTTTCAGGCCCTAAACGACGTTTTTTGGGAAAACTGGGAGCAACATGGGTACATGGACCGATGTTGCTCTTCCAAAGTTGTAGTTCTTGGATAGATATTTCTAACGAGATATTGTAAGCGTCAAACGGAGATCATATGCCAAAGTTACGACCCCGAGAAGTTGATGTACCAATTTACCCAAACGAGGCCCAAAGTTTGGCATTTCATCTTCCAGGGTTAGGTTTTTGGATGTTTATGGTTTTCCATTGTTTCTCAACAATAAATAGGCCTTTGAGCCTCATTGTAACACAGTTCAGAGGCATGTAGCCACCACATCTCTTCTCAGAGATAAGCTACCATCGCCCTAGCTGTTTATTTCCATTTTATGTTTGTAAGCATATCTCAGTATTTTACATTAATGAAATGAAGTATTATTTCCACTACATCTTTGTGTTTATGATTATATCTGTACTTTGTTGTGTTCCTATTTAAATCTGGATTACTGGTATCAGAGGGGTTAGCTTTTTCTCTATTTTTCTTTACATGTCCCCAACGAGGTCGGGATATAAGGAGTTAGGGCTTGAACTAGTCAAACCTTTGCAAGACCAGCCTCACAAAACTCGACAACCTCCCATGGCGGATGAAAAAAAAGATGAGGGAGAAGGAGATCCTATCAAAATCTTGCTTGAAAAAGCCCTCAAGCGACAAAGGAATGCGATGATGGACAACTTTGCCCAAATCCTTCAGCGGCTACCCAGGGCGACACGTCGACTTCCCACAGCTAGTCTGGAAATGCCACACCATTTAAGGTACAAATTAATTTTGGAATCCCCATATTCGAGGGTTAGATAGATGAAAATGTCATCGATAAATGGTTAAATATGCTAGAGGGTTATTTTTGTGTTCATGATTTTTCCAGTCGGGAAAAGATTATTTTTGCTCTTCTCAAAGCAGCCCCCCACATCAAGGACTAGTGGGAAACCTACTGCAATAAAAAGGATGAAAGTACCACCTCACTATTTTCAGTCGTACCCACCTGGAATTCATTCTGGGATGCCATCAAGGAGCAGTACTACCCTGTCGAAGGCTATGAGGATCAATACATAAAGTGGACCACACTGCGGTAGGGAAGGGACCAAGATGTGCCTGAGTTTACCAATATTTTCCATACCCTTCGCACAAAGTTGGGTATCAAGGATTTGGAGCAGCATTTGATACTAAAATACCACGGTTTCCTGCACAAGTACATCCAAGAAGAAATACAATTCCTGAACATCTCCTCGCTTAGAACAGCATACCGATATGCCATCAAGGTTGAGCAAAATTTTAAACAGAAGAAGTGAGACTTTGGATCTACCAATCCAAAGCAAGGGAAAGGTGCCCTCAAACCGCAGAACAAAGGACAAAGCCAAGGCAGGGTGGCCCAAGACAACCTTCCACAGCTATAAGCAAGGAACATTGCCATGAAGTTGAAAAAGGACACGGGAAAATGGTGTGAGTTCCATAAGAGCTCCACTCACAACACAAGTGAGTGTCGGGCCAAGAAGTCACTGGTGGCTAAGCTAAAGGTTTCATAATCATATGCATGTTTCGACTCTGAGTCAGAACCCAACAAGGGGAATGACAAAGGGAAGCAGATTCTTGATGTGGAGCCCAACGTGACTGTTGCCACCACGAAGATCCAGAAGGAGGAACTCATATATCCAGAGGAGGAGGAGCATCTCTTCCACTCCCAGATGTGGGTAAAGGGATCCTCGCTACAGTTCATTGTTGACAACGAGAGCCAAAGAACCTCATTTCAGTAGAGGTTGTGAAGTGGCTGGGCTTACCGACCATAGCACATCCACAACCATACACCATCGGGTGGCTTCACCAAGGATGGGATCTTTGGGTGAGCGAGCAGTGTCGCCTTCCATACAACATCAAGCCCTTCACAAATGAGATATTGTGTGACATTGCTCCCCTTGAAGTTTGTGATGTATTATTAAGAAAACCATACTTGTGGAAGCGACATGTTGTGTATGAATCAAGGCCCCGTGTTGTTATTATTACTTTGGGAAATAAGTTGTACAAGATACTAGAGGTAGCACCGCCTACCACCATCTCTTTGGTTACTACAAAAAAATGTAGTAAGCTTATTTCCAAAATTGGGAAATTTGTTTTCCTGATGATACACCCTCAAGAAAAGAAGAATATGGTGGCCACGACCTCCAGATGCAGCCCCTCTACATGACAACTACAGATGGGCAAGGTCGTGGAGGAGTATGAGGACATATTCACCTCCCCCGCAGGGGTTCCTCTGTACTGTCAGGTTAAGCACTCCATCGATCTGACCCCACGTGCACCACTGCCTAATGGACCAATCTATCAGTGCTTCGTGCTAGAGAATGATGAAATCAAGAGGTAGATTTAGGAGCTGCTACAGAAAGGTCACATCCGTTCGAGTTCATCACCCCATGGAATCTTGATCGTGTTGGTGCAGAATAAGGATGTGACTTGGAGACTCTGTATTGACTATTAGGCGTTGAACAATATCACTGTCTGTAATAGGTACCCAATCCCATGGATTGATGACCTCCTGGACCAACTGAAGGGGGAAAAATATTTCAGCAAGATCGATTTAAAGTCAAGATATCACCAGGTACTAATCGAACCCTCCGATGTGTGGAATATTGCCTTTAAAGCCAAGGAGGGCCTTTTCAAATGGTTGGTTATGCCTTTTGGATTGAAGAATGCTCCTGCAACCTTCACAAGGCTAATGGATGACATCTTACAGCCATTCACCAACTCATTTGTAGTGGTATACTTGGATGACATCCTGATCTTCAGCCGGATTTGGGAAGAGCACCTCCAACACATCCGACAGGTTCTCCAAACACTGTGGCAACACAAGTTATGTGCCAATTTGGAGAAATGCACTTTTGGCATGACCCAGGTTTAGTATCTGGGATACATTACTGATAAATAGGGGTGCATGTGGATCTAGCCAAGATCCAAGTCATTCGAGATTGGCCCTCTCCAACCACTCTAACGGAGCTCCGCAACTTTCTAGGTCTTACCAACTTCTACTGTAGGTTCGTGTTGGGATTTTCTCATATCACTTGGCCCTTGAGTCAAGTCACCAAGGGAGGAGCAAAAGAAAAATTCTTTTGGTCTGAATCTCAATAGAAGGCATTCACAGAGTTGAAAGGCCACCTCTACTCGGCACCAATGCTCACATTGCCAGACTTGCAACAACCATTTGAGGTTGAGACAGATGTCTCTGACTATGCTATTGAGGCAGTCCTTACTCAACATGGGCATCTAATTGCATATCATAGTGAGACACTTTCAGACACAGTTCGGAAGTATCCCGCTTATGACAAAGAGATGTATTCCATTGTGCAGGCCTGTCAACAATGAAAACATTACATTTTGGGGAAGGAAATGGTCATCCACATAGACCACTGACCCCTCTAGTTCATACAGACCCAAGGGAAATTACAGAATGATCACCATCAGAAGTGGTCCACATACCTACAACAATTCCATTTGAATATCAAGTATAAGAACGACAACACCAATAATGTTGCAAATTGCCTCAGTCGACCACCGATCATTTCATTAACCACCGTGCTCAACTCTTGTGGGCATGAGACTTTTGATTGGCTACTTCTCTACAAAATTGACCTAGACTTTGGCCACACATACCAGACACTCTTGGAAGGTTGACATGTTCCAGATTTTCACCTCTAGGATGCCTTGTTATGCCACCTGGGTCACCATTGTGTTCCTTCAAGTGAGCGTGCTAAGATGATTTGGGAAGCATACTACAGTCAGACTGCTGGGCATTTTAGGGTCGAGAAAACGGTGGCAGTACTACATAAGTATTTCTACTGGATTAATCTTCGACAGGATGTCGAGAAGTACATCAGATCATTCACTACCTGTGCCATTGCCAAACCGACAGTCAAGAAGGAAGGCCTCTATACCCCGCTTCCTACCCCTAGTAGACCTTGGGAATCCATCTCCATGGATTACATGTTAGGAATTCCTTCCATAAAGCATGGAAACAACTGTGTTTTTGTGGTTGTTGAAAGGTTCTTGAAGATGGCCATTATGGCATCCTACAAGAAGAATATCACAGCAGAAGCCACTGTTAAACTCTTCTTTGAATGAGTGTGGGTGCACTTTAGGATCCCATAGTCTATCATCTCAGATCAAGATAGCAGGTTCCTCAGTACATTTTGGTCCAATCTTTGGTCGATGTTGGACACCAAGCTCACTAAGTCCACAGCCTTCCATCCTCAAACTGATGGCCAGACAGAGGTTATCAATAGGATGATTGTACACATTCTGTGCATGTATAACTCAAAGCATCCACGCACATGGGATGAGAGCCTCCCCTATGTTCAACACAACTACAACCGAGCTCTCCACAGCTCGACTGGCCACAACCCTTTTCAAGTGGGCTTGGGATTCCAACCACTATGTCCCATTGATGTGGCCATGCCATTTGCAGCTACTCGCATATATTCAACTCACGTCCAATCTGAAATTAATAAGGAAAACAGCTTCATTGAGCACATCCAACATATTTTCCAGCAAGTCTATGACATTCTAGAGAAATCAAATGCTAAGTACAAGCAGCGACATGATCAACATCCGGTGCCAAACAAGTTTCAGATGGGCGATAAAGTCTAGTTGAATTTGCAAAAGGAACACCTTAACGGAGCCTATCAGAAACTCAGACCACTCTGATATGGTCCTTACACCATTACCAAGGTTGTGGGAGACAATGCATTTGAGCTCAACATTCCCCCATTCCTTGGCCTGCACCTAGTGTTCAATGTGGACCTCTTTCGGCCATACTTTCCACCATTACTAGACACATCCGACATTGCAGAACAGCTCACACCCACAAAGTTAAATCCAAATTGCATGGAACAAGCTACAACTAATCGAATCATTGACACACAGAACAAGCACACTCACTGGTAGAACATCCAACTGTATCGAATTGTCAAAGCAGACCAACTCCTTCACCAGGGCAAGTGGCTCACCAGGGACCAAGTTCAACAGAAGTTTCCTCATCTCATGGAGGAACTCAATGCAATGGGGACCATTGCTTCCAAAGGGGGGAGGAATGATCCAGGTGGATATTGGTGGCCACCTGCCAAGTCCACTTGGACCCCCGCCATTGTTTCTTTTACCTTTTCAGTTTCCTTAATTGTAGCGCAGTTTACTATTTTTAGTATTTTTTTGGGTCCTAAAATTCCAAAGCCATTTTGAGGTCCTAAACAATGTTTTTTGGGAAAAATGGGAGCAACATGGTCCAAAGTTGTAGTTCTCAGATAGATATTTCTAACGATATATTGTACGCATCAAACGGAGATCGTATGCCAAAGTTACGACCCCGAGAAGTTGATGTACCAATTTACCCAAACGAGGCCCATAGTTTGGCATTTCATCTTCCAAGGTTAGGATTTTGGATGTTTAGGGTTTTCCATTATTTCTCAACAATAAATAAGCCTTTGAGCCTCATTCTAACACAGTTCAGAGGCATGTTTCCACCACATTTCTTCTCATAGATAAGCTACCATCACCCTAGCTGTTTGTTTCCATTTTCTATTTGTAAGCATATCTCAGTATTTTACATTAATGAAATGAAGCATTACTTCTACTGCATCTTTGTGTTTATGGTTGTCTCTGTAATTTGTTACATTCTTGTTTAAATCCAGATCATGAACAGTCTTTCCTTGTTGGACATGGAATCCCCCCAAGGCATGTTTTAGGGCTCAAAGCCCAATTTTTGACCCAATATTGTTGTAAAGACTCCGCGAATTGCAGGCTCGGAGCGTGAAATGTATGATAGAGTCACAGGGTTGTCTGCCCTAGTTTTGTAATTTAATGTTGACCTACCCATGGTCCACGGACCATGGGATTGTATAAGTAGAGTGAGGCTCTAAGTGTAAAAGAAAATGAAGGAATAGAAGGAATAGGAAGAAGGAAGAGAGAATATAGAGTGTGTCTTGGGTCATAGAGTAGGAGAAGGCTCTGCAGTTGAGTGCACAAAGGCTTAGTAGTCCACAGCTGAGTGTGCAGGGTAGAGTCGAGTCTGTAACCAAAGAGAAGATTAATAAAGAAAATATTTTTTACCAATCTGTGTATCTGTTCTTTAAGTAATGCATGTTTGATGTGAATCACAAATATACTATCTATTTACTGTGTGCACCTATATGAAGGTTTTTTTTTTATAAGTATAACTTAAGCATGCAAGTAGGCTAAAATACTCAACAAATCTTGGAATACTAGTAAGGAATTGGTTAAATAGTAGTTTTTGGCCCTCGAGTAGGATTACGCGAAGGCAGCATCTCAGGCTGCGAGGTAAGGGAAAGTGTGCGTAGCGACACGTGCGCAGGGTTGAACTGTGGACCTCTTGAACTCACCAGACATATCTATGGTGTGGAAATCTGGTTCTAGCACCCTCCCATACTACTTCGGGTGAGACATCAGTCCGCACTCCATGGACTGTTGCCGAAAGTGCTAGTAGTACTAGGATTTGTTTGGATAAATCACCTCCAAACCTGGGTCAGGCCCCAACAAGCCAACAAATGGTTTTGTTGTCGGGACTAGGATCTGCATAAGAGATGTCTAATGTCATGTCACTAGAATCCAACAAAGAAAGAAATTGAAGGGAGGTTGGATAGAAAGATTCACAAGTTTGCGATGCAAGAAAATATGAACCCACGAGTATCGAAGGAACAATGGTTAAAGCGCTACTCATATATGGAAATCCACGAAATTTTCTTTGCATCCTTCCCCTCTAAGTTGTACGAGAGGATGGCGAAGCTAGTAGACAATCAAGGAAGGTGTAGGCTCGACAAACCTATTGTATGCACTCCAAAGTTGGTGTGCAGACTAGATGCATCAGGAGATAAGATCGCGTGCGTTGTGGACCATTGGCTCGATTGAATTATAGGAGGGTTTATCATCGAGTTCACAGTAGACATGTCATTCAACTACACCGAGGCGGAATGATGCTTTCTAAAGGGACCGCGAGGTAACTACATTAAATCTTTGAACACTTGAATTAAAATGCTACTATGTGAAAAACAAGTTATGTGAACAAATTGATGTTTGGGGCTACGCGAAGTGGTTGGATCTATAGAAACAAAGTTAGCGAAGAATTAGAGACTAGTCCCTTAATTTCACCTCTGCAAGAAAGCGAGGAAGAGCTCGCAAAATTTTCACCAAGAAATGTGATCAGTCTAATAAGGTAGTGAATTTCGTGCATACTACCCCCACCTACACCACCACCAATTTCACCATCTTCACCCCCATCTTCACCCACACCACCTCTGCCACCACCACAGTTTAATATGGCAAGTGCAGTAAAGTTGCTAGTATTCAAAGGAGTAGGGAATGAAGATCTGGACCAATTTTGGTTCATAGTAAAGGGTATATGGGAAGTGCAAGGAGTCATGGATGATAATATCAAGAAGGCAACACCGTTAGTGCCTTTCAGGATCACGTAGTGACGTGGTACATTAAGCACTATAATGACAATCCAGACACAGGGATCACAGATATCCAAGCTACGCTAAACAAGGAATTTAGCAGTCCAAAATTAGAGACACAATCAATTATCAGATTTAAGGTAATCGCGATGCTTCTAGGTGAGACCCCTTGGGAGCCGATCAGAAATTGAAGTGTATGATTCGTGAAGCCAACATGACCTTGACAGATGGGAAAAACTGCGCATGGTCTGTAGCATCACTAACACCACATTTAAGGAATACGTTATCACAACAGAAGATGTCAACTCATGCCGAGGCTTTGGAGATCACAATGAGACTGCACGAGACCCCGATACAAGATCCTAATTTAGGAGTCCAACAGATCCACGTGTAGTTGAAAAACTTGTGTCTTCTGATGCATAGTTTGAAACAAGATAGGAAAGCTTGCCCAGAAGTGTGTGAGGAGGTATGGTGGATAAAGTGCAAAGGCTAGGGACATGATAAGGACCATTGTCCAGACTTCACGAACTACTTGGTGGGAGGAGGGCCAATGCCATTGAGACTGGAGGCACAAGCAAGGTCGAGTGCGACACCTGTGTTATGGTGCATGATTTATCAGATAGGAGGGAATCATGCTACAGGTAACTGTCATCTATTACAAAGTATACACAGATGTCCCAACATTTGTTCTGTAATCTCTGCAGGTCAGTAGGCCATGATGAGCGTACATGTAGAAGTTATGAACTAATGATGGATTGGACTCCTACTTATAGGGTTCAAACCAAAACGTGAGCCCTCAATCAAAATCCAGGGATGGCATGCACTGGATTTCAGGGTTGCGGATGAGATCGAGGTGGAATGGGACCAGGAAGGGATCATGGACAACTGATCTATTACAATTGTGGAGGGCCAGGGCATTATGCCCATGATTATACAAATCTAATGAGGGAATCATGTTTATATTGTACCCAGTTTGATCATTATACTGAGGACTGCCCCACACTAATAGCAAGGTTGCATGATAAGGGAACACTCCAACCTCCCCTGACTTAGAACCTACAAATGATGAGGTCTGAGTCGCACAAGGAGGATCTGAATGTGAACATCGTGCTCCAAAGTGGTATCATGACAGGAGATGACAAAGGCAAGAAGCTCGAAGAAAGTGCCTAGATTCACAAGGCTCCAATAAAGCAACCAGAGTTCAATTTGGAGTGCACGAAGGAGAAATTCATGGAAACTAAGAAGAGCTTCGCAGAGGCCTCCACTTCAGGTAGTAAAGACCAACTAGAACCAGAGATGGACCCATCAATGCTCACTACCTTTCTAGAGACATGCATGAAGATGTTGCGCGATAGCAAAGCAGTGAAGGGGCTGCAAGAACTCATCACTAGGTGTGTTGGACCCAGAGAACCGCATGTAGTCCAGAAGCTCAGAAAACACACAACATGAATAGGAAGGGATATGAGATTGACTATGCAAATCAGGGAATATGAAATGGATCAAATGGTTTTGGATCTAGGATTGGAAACGAACGTTCTGCCCAAGGAGATATGGGAGTGCATGGGCAGGCCCACGTTGCAATGATCTCCTATTCAATTGAGAATGTCGAACCAGCAAAAGATCCTACCGATTGGAAGATTGCAGGGAATAACAGTAGATATCGAAGGTGCGAGCACACTTGAATATTTTGAAGTGATAGAGATTAGTGATGATAGTAATCCTATCCCATGCTACTGGGAATAGATTGGGCCACTAACATGAATAGAGTGATAAATCTAAAGAAGCACAAAATTCTTTTTGAGAAAATGTCACTATGCGTAGTGGTACCTCTAGACCCTGTGGAAGGGTCGCGCTACATAGAGCCAATGCACGACTGTGATAGCAATGATGATCTAGATTGTATCCACAAGATAACCACTCAGGGATAGGATTGGGTGAATCCTATAGTGGATTACAGGATTTTGTGGGAGCGCGAAAGCTCCTGCACATCAGATTCGAATGAGGAAATAGAACGATGGCAGAATCAGTTACACGAGGTGACCACACTCAATTGCAACATGATGATAAAGTGACTACGTTGTGTAGAAACAGAGGCAAAAGATCTACCCATGTATGATGGACTGACTGTGGTAGATGATTTCCTGAACAAATTTGAAAGAGAAGTACCAAAACAATAGCATTTCAATGCTCTAAAATGGGCACTGTGCGTTATGCCTGCAAGGTGGTGTGGCATGCACTAGCAAAATTTTGAGGACTGGTAGGAATGTAGAAGGATGATGCTCATAAGGTTTGGAAAGCCTCATATGTAGATGAAAGCCAAATATGAGGGATGAAATAGCCTATGTGCCCACCTCTCCAGATGAGTACAGGTGTATGGTACGCAACCTACATGAATGCACATTGTCCTCCCGATAGGAAACCAGACCTACAAGCAGGAGCGGGGGGGATGAGGGCATGAACAACGAAGTATGATAAGATCGAGTGCACCAAATATTACCTACGTGGAAGCCTTTGACAAAGTGTGTGAAGTACTAAATGAGGTCCACCATGTGAGACGCACTGATTGGGACCTACGCATACCATAAGTTCTATGGGCTTATAGGACCATGTACAAAACCCTGACCATGCGAGCACTTCCAAAACGAAAGTATGAAGCGGAGGCTGTAATCCCTATGGAGCATGCAAAGCCCAATCCATGCATAGCAGCACCCATAGATATGATGGTTCGTGAAGCTCGAAAAGAAGGAATCACACAGCTACAAGAAACAAAACACATTGAGTTTAAGAAAGAAATATGATGGGGAAACTGTAGACTCCGTGAACTTGAAAAAGAAAGGGTGTGATTAAGGAAGAAAAGCACTTTGATGGATGCGAGGGTCAAGAAGATGGAGGACGAGATAAAGGAAGTGTTTCTCATCAGAAAACCTAGGATGGTCAGGCAAGGTATGTATGGTCCTACGGATAAGCTTGAGAACTATCATCGTGAATTGGTTAGTCTTCTGCCTTGGCTTGGACCATATATCGCCAAGCGTCGTAACCAGGTTAGCATGTTCCATATGGTGAAGTGTGCAATGTTGACCACAACAATAGAAGGGGGGGATTTTCCCTGAACCATCATGGAGGACGAGATGGAGACCCACACGAGTCGTGCGACCACTTGACTAGCCATGGGAAGGACATTCTTAGTGCTCCAGGTAGTTGGAAGAGGTCGCAGGACTACAAATTATCCTGTCTGGGCACTGAGAAATATTGGGGATGCGTGCAGAAGTAGAGAGTCACAAGGTCTACAACCGTGCACGAAGGGTTGCACGGCCGCGTGGATTAGCTAGAAAGTGACCATTGAAGTCACTGTTCATGATGGGATGTGAAACTTGAGGCCAAATGGAGCAGGCGGTGGGCACTTAAGATGTGATTTGTGGGTAGGATTTGGGAAAATATGCTGCCAAGAAAGTATTAATGGCCTGGAATTGGGGGGAACGGTCAAATTTGAATTCAAAAGGCACTATAAAACACAAAGGGCTGGCCAACAAACAACACTTGGTCATTTGAGAATTCAGTGATTGAGTAGAGCCCTAAGCGTCTTGAGCCGAGCACTAATTGAGCCCCTAAATTTGTGAGTGCCAGATTATAGCCCATATACAATGACAACAACCGAGGATGGTTTGGGAATAGAATAGGTAATCGCCAGTGAGGTGGCGTAGGCCCTAACTATGGAAGATGTTCCAGAAGGTGTCAGGGTTGTGGCAGAAATCTCCAAATCACCATGTACACCAAGGCCGAAGAAGGATAAGAAAGCAATGGCCCCCATACGTGTGTCCTCGAGGAACCCACTGCACAACAAACTATCGATGGCAGAGAAGGGGAAAGATATTACGATAGAAATCGATGAAGAAGAGGAAGATGTGCAAGCCCTTATCATCGTCAAGGAAGAAGACGAAGGCATGGAGGAGGACATTCAACCTACACACTCTACGATAAAGTTGCTCGCATATGTCCCTTCGTGGAAAGGGAAGACCAAAGTGCTAAAGGACCTGGATGAAACCAAGAGTTCACTCCATACCCCATTCCTCCTAGACGACATTTTGTTTGTAGGCACGCACCTAGGCTGCATGGCAATCATGACATTTAAAGATTGGGACCTCACTGACTGCGAGAAGTTCCCTCACGTAGAGACTGGGAACCTCATGAAGCAGAACACTATAGGGGTGGTGACAATGTTAGAACAGTGGAAGTGGCTGCACGGTGTGGAAAAGGTCCAACTCCTAAACTTACTATGGGTGCCGCATTTCCACCATGTGCCAATCACCATTTTCGTCATCAGGCAGCTGCTCTGCCTGGTGCATGATGGGTATCTATGGCTAGAGGAGCCTATCCCCATCACAAAAGACCTAATTCACCACATTTCTTGGCTCCCCTACAAAGGAAAGGACCCCGCGACCATAGCCGAAGAAAAGGGCAGTGATTGGGCCCTTGTGGAGGCCATGAAGATGAAGTACAAGCTAGAGAAGAAGAAGAGGGGTTACGCCATCTCTAGCATCAAGGACAAAATGGTACACATAGCAACCAAAATCCTAGCTAACAAAGTTATGTGTAAGTGTCGCATCGACGAGGTACTGACGCCGATGGTCGCACTAGCTGAGCAGTGCACAGAGGGGGTCCAGTTTAACTGGTCTCAATTCCTTTGCGCAAAATTTTTGAAAAATTGTCATGAAGCCTAGGAGCAGGGTAAAACCTTCCACTATGCGTGGTTGTTACTATCCATTGTGCTCGTAGCGGGGGAACTACCAGTCAATTCCCTAACATTTATAGAGAATTATCGGAGGTCGCAAAGTACACTTCGCTCTAGGCCACGAAGGACGTGAAACGAATACGTGACAACAATCTCTTCTGGGTGCTCATGTAGATGAACATCTAGATGTGGATCAATCGAAAGTCGTGCTTGTCACCCACGGTGTATAACAGTCTACAGAGTTTTGTAGACTTTAAGGTTCATGTGCGCAACATATTTATCAGGGCGCGTAAGGATCCGATGAAGCAGTGGATAGAGCTACCTTTTGTAGCCACTGACGATGCCGTTTTCACTTTCTTGTAGGCATGTCCCCCAAAATGGTGTGCCCCAGTTCTTTCCAAACTCAAGAAGCCAACAACACAGAAGAAGAAGGACAATTCCAAGCTGCACATCACACAATTGGCCAAGAAAATATGGAAGGAAACAACAGTCGCTGAAGAATGGGCAGTGCAGGAAGCGGCACTGAAAGCAACCGAGCAGAAAAACGTCGCAGAAGCATCAACAACATAGGAGGTAGAGGAAGCAACCGAGAAGATGGACGAGGGCCAAGCAATGCCCTCGTAGGGGCAGGAAGGAGAGGAAGCAGAAATAGCAGAAGGGAGAATGGACCCAAGGACAACATCCACACAGTTGAAGTGCCCACTCATGGCAAAGCAAGCAGGACCAAGGAAGAAGGTCAAGGCCTTGAAATTGGCCATTGACCCAATCACCTTAACCGAAGGAGATTTGCATGACATCGGCGAGATAGTTCATGATGTCATGAATGAGGCCCTTCAAGATTTTATACAGGAACACTAGACCATGATGGGGGCCCTCAGAGCATAGCTGCAGGAGTTATAGGTGCATCCCCCTCAGTTGGGTACCCTTTCCACCACCTTGTAGTAGGATCCTCGACAGTAGAGCAGATGTTGCGCGCACATATGGAAAAAACAATAGTGTTACCAGAAGGGGCCCTAGTAGTAGTGAATGAGGCCAATATATTTTTGGTGAGCAAGATGAAAGGCCTTGTCCTTAATCTAGTTGCCCTTCCCCATGAGACACTATATCTGCTACAGGATGGGATAACGGTAGAGCTACAAACTAGGGAGAACGATGCGATCCAATTCCTCAACGAGCAAAAGATAAACATGGAACAACTCAGCTTGCAATGTGACAAATTGGTGTCGCAAAATCAACAGTTGTTGTAGGTGGTAGATGACACTTGCTGATGCATCCTGGAGCTAGCCACCCCAGCAGAGCTACCAGTAGAGGTGTGGATCCATAGGTTAGTTACAAGAGTTCGTGAGGCCCAGGAAGAAATGACCAAGGTTTAACTCGAGCTGAATCTTTAGATCGCCGAGCTACGGTTAAAGGCATAGCCATCCACTCCCCCAGAAGTCAGAGAGAAGCGTGCTAGCACTATTACAATATGATTGGAGGAAATTGGAGGTGCAGTATGAGGCTGCACCAGCATGTTGGAGGAAGCACTTGATGTTCTCACAACTCTACAGGAGGACCCCAGCATCTAGCACTTAGAAACAGAGGTGCAAGAACTCTAGCAATAATATGATAGTATCCGAGGAACAACGCAAATATTAGTCCTCACCCAGTGGCTTGCAAGGATGTAGCAATCTAAGGCACTGAAGGAATAGGTGGATGTGGCGCGCCACAAGGAGGTAGTTCTCAAAGTGCACGTGCAACCATGGATCAATGAGGCCTTCACTATCATGGCCAACATTGAAGCAAAGCTTGCACATATACAGGGGATGAACACATTAATGCAAAGAAGTACCCCAAAATCAGAGGTCTTAGAGCTGTAGATGCAGCAGATTCAACAAGCAGTAGCTCAGTGCGTTGTTGACCTCAGCACAGTTCGAGAAAAGTTGGAGGGACTCCATGCCAAAATTGTCGCACCAACAGAGTGACTCGGGGACGAGTCACAATGTTTGTGTTGGGGACTGTTGGGCATGGAATCCCCCCAAGGTATGTTTTGGGGCTCAAATCCCAATTTTTGACCCAATATTGTTGTAAAGACTTCGCGAATTGTGAGTGTGGAGCGCGAAATGTATGATAGAGTCATAGGGTTTTCCACCCTAGTTTTGTAATGTAATGTCAGCCTACTCATGGTTCGCGTACCATAGGATTGTATAAATAGAGTGAGGCTCTAAGTGTAAAAGAAAATGAAAGAATAGAAGGAATAGGAAGAAGGAAGTGAGAAGATAGAGTGTGTCTTAGGTCGTAGAGTAGGAGAAGGCTCTGTAGCTAAGTGCACAGATGCCTAGTAATCCGCAGTTGAGTGCGCAAACCCTTGCAGCTGAGTGCGCAGGGAGGAGTCAAGTCTATAACCAAAGAGAAGATTAATAAATAAAAAAAATTGTTACCAATTCATGTATCTGTTCTTTTATTAATCCATGTTTGATGTGAATCACAAATATAATTTCCATTTACTATGCGTACCTATACAAATAGTTTTTGTTAATAAGTATAACTTAAGCACACAAGTAGGCTAAAATACTCAACTAACCTTGGAATACTAGCAAGGAATTGGTTAAATATCAGTGTTTGGCCCCTGAGTAAGGATGCGCGAAGGCAGCATCTCAAGCTACGAGGTAAGGGAAAGTGTGTGTAGCGACGTGCATGCAAGGTTGAACCACGGACCTCTTGAACTCATCAGACATCTCCAAGGTATGGAAACCTGGTTCTAGCACCCTCCTATACTACTTCGGGTGATACCTCAATCTGTGCTCCGCGGACTGTTGTCGAAAGGTCCAGTAGTACCGGGATTTGTTTTACTAAATCACCCCCAAACCTAGGTCAGGCCCCAACAAGCCAACATTCCTTCCAACGTGATAGGAAAATTTGGGAAAATATCATATGGATGGGAGCCTCTATTATCAAAGGCCTCCAACGTGATCGGGGACTGATTAATAGGAGGAGAGCTAATGGCCTCCCAACATGAAACAAAAATGACGCAGGTGGAAGCACCTTCATCAATAATAGTCTAATGGATCATCTTTCCTTTAATGATAACTTGAATCATAAAAGCAATCTGATGAGGAAGACAAGGAACATCGTTTTCAAGATTAAAGTAATTAAACTCAAATCAGTAGGATTAATGGCACCTATAGCAAACAACAATTATTTCTTTTGCATTGGACATGTTTGGAGAACCTCCAAAGTGGACATCGCTAAAGGCACTTGAGCTAAATATTCAAAAATATTATAATGTTGTGGAGCTCTAACATTCGGATTATAAGATGATTTCCGAAGAACCCCTTTGGGAGGTGGTCGAATTACGGATTCATTGTTAAGATGCTCAATATGGAGTGGACTAGAACTGGATGGAGTGGAAGTAGAAGGTATATCAGTGACTTCTTTCTCCACCATCTTCTTTTTCAAGGTTTGATAGTCCTTTGTTGGAGTAGTAATCGAAATAGGTGATGAACATTGCCTCATGAAAACTTGGGAACCAAAGGAGCCAAAGGATTCAGGTTTTTCTACCAACTGCATCTGCTAAGATGGAAATGGTTCTTTCAAAACAGTCGGATTCCCTTTCAATAAACTGTAAACATTAGCATGTCGGGGAAAATCCTTGGTATAATGGTATTTCTCACACATGAGGCAAGGATATTTCTCCTTTCTCTTGGAAGCATCATCAGCAGATAATTTGGGTGGATCTTGCTTTTGGGTATCAGTTTTAGCTTCACCTTTACCCTTTTTCTTTCCTTTTTAGGCCTTATCTATTATGGTAGAATGAACGGCATGTACCTTGGAGGTTTTACTAGGATTTTACAGATTTTTCGAAGGATTATTGCAACCAGTGTATGAAACATATTTTTGCTTTGAAGAAGTCTTAGTGGAAGTCTGGGACACTAAAGAATTACACCATCTACAAGTGGTACATCAGGAGACTTTGATGTTGTTGGATCTAAAGATGGTCTTTGAGCATAAAGAAACATCTCATATAATGTTCCAGATTGGGAATAGACTAAGTCTAGATACTCAGCATGGGAAATAGATTGGTCCTCGGTAACAAATCCACCCATTTCTATATATGCAGGATTTTTTTTACAAATGATTTCATGAACCATTCAGTTAATAGCTCATTAGGAATCTCGAGTTTTATGAGGTGACGTTGACGTCTCCATTCATGGATATGATCATAAATGTCACAATATATTGCTTCAAGGATGTGAGAAAATGAGTGCCATTTTCATATCAAACTAGAAATTGGAAGTGGGTGAGGAAGGCCATAGCTAAAGAGTTAAACTCACATAGATAGCTCGAGGCAACTCGATATACCATTTTGAAGCAACACCTATTAAGGTTATCTGGAAGAGGTAGAGAGGGATAGAATCATCAACATATGAATTTGAATAGAAACATAGGTGATATGTCATCACATGGGCTTGTGGGTCCTCTTTAGACTTTCCTTCAAACTTAGGGGAATCACTCGGGATTTTAGTAGGAACTGGAGGCCAGTAAGGTGAATGAAAAGTAGGATCATTGGTAACCCTCAAGACATCAGGCAGTTCCAACGTAGCTAAAAAAAGGCAATTCCATATTGAATGGCATGTAGGGCCTTTGAGGAGGCCCAAACTGCGGGTTCTAGCCTTGCTAGTAAGGATTCTGCCCCCATAATGGAGGGTTTTGACCATACGAGATTTGATTTTTCCCCCACTAAGGGGTACCTTGACCATAAGGTGGATTTTTTCCAAGGTACGTTTGATATTGACCTACCATAGGCCATTGATATGCATTATACATCACATATGGATTGTAAAGTTTATGGACCTGTTGACCCTAGACCTAAAGAGATTGGCCCTCCTACAGTAGGGGTTGACCTTGTGTTTGCAAGGGCTCACCTTGTTGATATACATATTGAGCTTGTTGAAGAGGTTGACTTTGCTGCTACAAAGGTTCACTTTGTTGTTGTAAAGGTTGGCCTTCCTGCTGCAAAGGTTGGTTTTGTGGATACAAAGGTTGAGTAGGCTATTGAACAAATTGAATTTGTTGTTGCAAAGGCTGTTGATACTGCTACAAAGGTTTCCCTTGCTACTGTAATGGTTTCCCTTGCTGCTGCAAAGGTTTTTGGACAATTCCTTGGGATATACTGTGAGGGTATTGATAATTTTCAAATTGAATATGATCATATCCACCATGAATAGTGGATTGACCAGGCTAGACATAATCTCCTGCTTGTGGAGTGTAAGATGGATTGACCAAGGATTTCAGACCATATGGGACATAAGCCTATTGGAGTGCAATCTGAGACATATAAGGTTATTGATACTAGATATTACCCGACCCGAATGGACCAACAGGGTTAGGAATACCACCAGAATAAGATTGATTGACTCCAACCATGTGAGATTGTAATCCACTCACATGGGTTTCAACTGACACAAGAGGAATGTTCAGATTTTTCCCCCATGGCAGTGGTAAATTATTTCCACTTGATGGACGGGTGAAAGAAATAACTGAAACCTGACCTGAAATAGTTGGTTTTACTGGAATGGGTGGGTGAAACAATGGTATAGGTTGTGATGGAATCATAGGTTGAATGGGAACTGACATGACAACAATTTGTACATAAATTTGAGAGGTTGTGTTTGGAATAAACAGACTAGTAGTAGGCATGGAATTTGAAGACCAAATGGGATTTTGATACAAAAAGCACTATGAGTTCCTAAAACTAACTAGGCTAAGGTTGTATAACTAGGTTGAAACGTAGGCCCACTGGTTTCTCGAAGTGTGTGAGATGGGACTCTTCCTACAAAAGGAAAGCCTTCTGGAGGAAATTGTTATACAGGAAAATGACCTCCTCATCATCTCAAAGGACAAAGACATGATGACTGAAGGACTAACCAAGTT
Organism: Pinus taeda; assembly: GCA_000404065.3. Classification (NCBI taxonomy): domain Eukaryota; kingdom Viridiplantae; phylum Streptophyta; class Pinopsida; order Pinales; family Pinaceae; genus Pinus; species Pinus taeda. The sequence goes on from APFE031058507.1 coordinate 41,507, forward strand.
CACATGCCCAGTTATCAAGCTAACATTCTCTAGACACTATCAACCTTCTTTATAAAGCTTCTCAACAAGCCTATGGATGCGTCAATGCCTAGGGTAACTCTACTTGCTACCTCGGGAACAACGTTAGTGACCCTACATCAGTTTCTATGGGTCAAAGGAGCAAATTGACTGAGAAAATATCCCTAGCGTCTCTCCTTTGTCAGCTCATGAAAGCAGGGAAACATCAAAAATCAGCCTCTTTAGGGGAATTACTAATTCCTAATGGAGTATGCAAACGAGAAAGAGCACTAAAGCATGGAAACATTACTACTTTTGCCTAATGGAACACATGAAGGACTTGGCAACCTTAACCCTACATGCTATATATGAAAGGCTTGGACCGTTGTGAAGGAGGTCGAACCATTTGGAAGGATTTCCTG